>JAQQPU010005573.1:1306-46582 GCA_029168905.1 Artemia sp. Kazakhstan ARC1039
AAATACATTTCTCCCCTAAAGTTTCGTGAATTAATACCACTGCCGCCTCATCCTTCCAAAGAAAAGAAAACTAATGACATGTTGGTTTAAGTTAGACGAAAGATTTCAAGTAAATTGAAAAATAATTTTGGAATTACCTTTACTTCGGATTTTGTTTCCTCGTCCAGCAAATATTCTACGCTCTTTGCTCTTGAATCAGCCGGTCCAGGTATTTCGATAGGCTTTAGAGGCACAGAGAACCCATCTAGATTTAACATACTCTTTGCTTTTGTATCATAGAAAGTAGTAACAAATTTTGTGCAATTCCCAATAAATTCATCCAGGTTCGTTTCTCGGAAATCTACATTGTCTAAATTCGTTTCCACGTAATTTAGATGAATAGTCCTACTGATGTTTTGTGCCGTATTTTGTACTTGAAGAATGTCAATTGGACTTGAAGTACTTTTTACTGCATACTCACCATCTTGACTTGTTTTGTCAACAAACTGTCCGGACTGCTTTGTTATTACAGGTGAAGATGGCACTTTGACGGAGTCATATGAATCTGCTGGAAGAATATCTTTGTCGAAATCGGCGGAATTTTGAATTAAGTATGCAGACAAATTATTTCCCTGAGAGATTTCACTTATCCGCTGACTTCCAACAGAAACAGCACGCTTTCTGTTTGTTCGAATGCTTTTCAATTCACTATAGTTATCTTTTGATATATTTCGCACTCCTTTATCCCCCTTCCTTAGTTGTAAATTTATATCTATGCACTGTTTCGTGTTTTCTCTGTTGATCGTTTTTTCACTATCGAGATACAAATACCTGCTATCTTTATCTATTTCTGATATTCCTGATTGAAGGGCTGAGTTTTCAACACTTGAGGCTTTGACGTGAGAAGCTGGACTATTATTTACACTTTTATGCAATCGGTTATTCACAGAAGGACTATCCGAACACGAGTCAAGATTTCCAATGAAATTCAAATATTTTTCAGGATCAGCTATTTTACTATCTTCAAATTCGTCTTCATTTTCTGTTTCTGTTGTTACAGGTTTTGAAGCACTATATCTAACCTCAGAATTATTACTAACTTTCTTTAAATATTTCTCTTTCTGGGGAGAATCGATATTTTGGCGCAATGATATTATGTCCTGGGCTGAGGAAATTACGTCTCTCTTGTACTTTTCGAAGATTTCGTTTAAAACATCCACAGAGCTTTCATTAGACCGACGACTTGATGGGTGAAGCGGGGGCCTTTGATGTACATATCGAAATGATTCCTGACTACAGATGCTATTTGAAGAAGCATCGGTCTGACTGTCATTTAAAGGTAAAAACTTTGCTTTCGCAGAATGTCTTTCCGATGCACGTAAATTCAAAATACCATCTTGCTCCTTTTTGAATGAGTTGTCACCATAAAAGGCAGGTTTAGCTAAACAATCTTTGGTTAATGTAGCAAAATATTCCTTTGAGTCTTTTTCTGGTTGTATTGAAATGGACTTAACTCCACTCGTTTCATCGAGACTACTTTCCGAAAATGCTGGGCTTGCGTTATCAAAACTTTTTGAATAAGTTGCGTTGTCGCGAATACCTCCGTGTGGCACCTTAATATTATGCTCAGCATTCAGTGGGAGGAGTTTCTGTGAATTTGGAATATCATTTTTGGACAGCAAAATGTTATGAGGTCCATCCAATGTAGGCAAAGGTAAAGAGTAGCACTCGGAAAAGTCAGGTACTTCAGTTGTATTTGTAGAGGAAATGAGAGAAATATTTCTGCCCACCGTCTGAGACACTTCCAAATCAGATATTTGAGATTCAGAACTTTTGGTAAGACTATACTTTTTGCGGCGGCCAAAATTGAAAAAATTAAATTTCTTCTTTTCACTTTTGTCAGTTTTCAGGTTATCCAATTTAACTGTTTTAATCTTGTTGATGTCGTTGTCGCTCAATGACTTTCCTTTCTTAAGCGTGTCTTTCTGAGAAAATCGCCCTAGTGAAAAACGTTCAAAAAAACCTTTTTGAGGCTCATTATTTTTAATGTTCTTTTTACTAGTTTTGACTGTATTTCTTGGGTTAGCATTGGAGACTAGACTCAAAGGGAGGGACGTACTTCTAACAAAATGTGGTCGTTCTTGGATTTCGGCCTTTTCTAAAACAGCAAAATCCATTATTTCTACGTTCTTTCGCACGTCTAAATCATCCATTATGACTTTAATCATCTTTGGTTCATCAGGTTCTATAAAACTCTCTCTCCAATTCACTGAATTCACTACAGGGGAAAAATGAACATTCCTTGGCGAATTTGGTCGCTCTGCAGATGGCGATCGTCGCGTTGCAGGTGACATTCTTGAAACACTGCAATTTTTGGGTGATATTAGACGATCCATGGAACGCCTTATTTTAGGTGACGATTTTACTATATAAACTTCTGTTCCACCGTACTGACGTAAAGGAACACGACTCGACGGCAACTTGTCGCTCAACATACCGTAAAAACAAGTACCTGTAGCCTTAGTACTTTATTTCAGACTCTGGTCATTGTTGTCGCACATAATGTTGTAATATTACAATCAACTCAACTAACCCCTTAATATGGGTAGACTAATTTCATAGCTTCTTCTTTTAATTTTACAACCGTCGTTATGTCATTTACAATGATTAGAGAGATTGCTCAGGATATCGATTCTTCAAGCGATTGTGCTCTAAAATAATTTTAATAGGGTGCACCATCAACAGTTTCCTAGAAGAAAGTTAAAATATAATAAAACCGATACTTGTACATATTCAATGACGAATTATTTGTACATTATTTGTACATATTCAAAAAGTAAAATAAAAAACGAATGAATCAATGACAATATTCAATGTTTAAAGATAAATTTTATTAAGAGGAGGTTATAGTAAACTTTTTTTGGCTGAGTCCAATGACGTAACAAGGGTTTCGAAGGGGGGGATCCCCATAATGTGGACATCATAGGCATGTAAAGAACGATGTTTGCACAATGTGCTGTTTATTTATTATTATTTTTTTTTGGTTTAGAGCACCAAAAAAAGGGCACTTCGTATCGAAGGAGTTGTCACAGAAACTTCAAAAAGGGCTCATTCGACTGTAAATTGGAATGGCTAGTGCCCTTTTTAATAGTCGAAAGTTATTGGAAGGCAACTAACACCCCTTCCAAGCGCACCGTTTCCCCAAACACATCCAATCAAAATTTTGAGAAAGCCATTTTGTTCAACATAGTTGATTTCCAGATAGAAATTATGTTTTTGAGGATGACACTCCCCTCACAGCCCTTAGGGCAAGGGTTGTAAGTTATGCCCTGGGGGCATATAAGGTTTTATAAAAAGCGTTGTCGTAGAAACTTCAAAAATGGCTCATTCCATTGGAAATTGAAATGGCTAGTGCCCCTTTTAATAGTCGAAAGTGATTGGAAGGCAACTAACACCCCTTCCACGCCCACCATTTCCCCAAACACATCCAATCGAAATTTTGAGATAGCTATTTTGTTCAACAGGGGCAAGGGTTACAAGTTATGCCCTGGGGCATATAAGGATTTTTATTGAAAGCTTTGTCGTAGAAACTTGAAAAAGGGCTCATTTGATTGGAAATTCAAAGTGCTAGGGTCCTTTTTAATAGTCGAAAGTGATTGGAGGGCAACTAACCCCCCGCTCACGCCCACTTTTTCCCCAAACACATCCAATCAAAATTTTTAGATAGCCAGTTTGTTCAACGTAGTTGAAAGTTTTGGGAATTAGGTCTTTAAGAATGACGATTAGGTCTTTAAGAATGCCCTGGGGGCATATAAGGTTCTTATAGAAAGCGTTGTCGTAGAAACTTCAAAAAGGTCTCATTCGATTGGAAAATAAAATGGCTATTGCCCTTTATAACAGTTGAAAATGACTGGAGGGCAACTGACCCCCTCTCACCCCCACCATTTCCCCAAACATATACAATCAAAATTTTGTTACTGCCATTTTTTTTCAACGTAGTTGAAAGTTCTGGAAATTATGTCTTTGACGATGACAACCCCCCCCCCCCCTCCAGAACCCTCAGGGCAAGGATTGCCAGTTATGCCCTGAGGGCATTTAAGGTTTTTATATAAAGCAATGTTGTAGAAACTTCAAAAAGGGCTCATTCGATTGGAAATTGAAAGGGCTAGTGTGTTTTCTAATAGTCGAAAATGATTGAAGGGCAACTAACCCTCCTCTCACGCCAACCATTTCCCCAAACACATCCAATCAAAATTTTGAGATATCCATTTTGTTCAACGTAGTTGAAATTTCTGGAAATTAGGTATTTGAGGATGATAATCCCAACAAGGTCTTCAGGGCAAGGGTTGTAAGTTATGCCCTGGGGGCATATAAGGTTTTTGTAGAAAGTTTTTTTGTAGAAACTTCAGAAAGGGCTCATTTGATTGGAAATTAAAAGGGCTAGTGCCCTTTTTAATAGTCGAAAGTGAATGGAGAGCAACTAACCCCCTCTCACGCCCACCATTTCCCTAAACACATTCAATCAAAGTTTAGAGACAGCCATTTTGTTCAAAGTAGTTGAAAGTTCTGGAAATTATGTATTTGAGGATGAAAAACCTCCAGAGCCCCCAGGGAAAAGGTTGTAAGTTATGCCCTGGGGGCATATAAGTTTTTATAGATAGCATTGTCGTAGAAACTCCAAAAGGGGCTCATTCAATTGGAAATTGAGAGGGCTAGCACCCGTTTTAATAGTCGAAAGTGATTGGAGGGTAACTAACCCCCCTCTCACGCCCATTATTTCCCCTAACACATCCAATCAAAATTTTCAGATAGCCATTTTGTTCAACGTAGTTGAAAGTTTTGGAAATTAGGTCTTTGAGGATGGCACTTCCCCCAGAGCCCTCAGGGCTAAGGTTGTAAGTTATGCCCTGGGGGCATATAAGGTTTTTATTGAAATCTTTGTTGTAGAAACTTGAAAAGGGGGTCATTCTATATTGAAATTCAAAGGGCTATTACCCTTTTTAATAGTCGAAAGTGATTGGAGGGCAACTAACCCCCCTCTCACGCCCAACTTTTCCCCAAACATATCCAATCAAAATTTGGGATAGTCATTTTTGACAACGTATTTGAAAGTTCTGAAAATTAGGTCTTTGAGTATGACAACCCCCCCCCCCACATCCTTCAGAGCAAGGGTTGTAAGTTATGCCCTGTGGGCATACAAGGTTTTTATAGAATGCATTGTCGTAGAAACTTCAAAAGGGCTCATTCAATTGGAAATTGAAATAGCTAGTGCCGTTTTTAATAGTCGAAAGTGATTGGATGGGAATTAAGACCCCTTCCAAGCCCATCATTTCCCCAAACACATCCAATCAAAATTTTGAGATAGCCCATTTTGTTCAACGCAGTTGAAGGTTCTGGAAATTATGTCTTTGAGCAGGACATTCCCCCAACAGTCTTCAGGACAAGGGTTATAAATTATGCCCTGGGGGCATATAATGTTTTATTGAACGCTTTTCGTACAAACTTGAAAAAGGGCTCATTTAATTGGAAATTCAATGTGCTAGTGCCCTTTTTAATTATCGAAAGTGATAGGGGGGCAACTAATCCCCCTCTCACGCCCACCTTTTCCCCAAACACATCCAATCAAAGTTTTGAGCTAGCCATTTTGTTCAACGTTGATGAAAGTTTTGGAAATTAGGTCTTTGAGGATGACAACCCCCCCTCCACCCCCACAGCCCTCGGAGCAAGGGCTGTAAGTTTTGCCCTGGGGGAATATAAGGTTTTTATAGAAAGCGAGTTTGTAGAAACTTCAAAAAGGGCCCATTCGACCGGAAATTGAAAGGGCTAGTGCCCTTTTTAATAGTCGAAAGTGATTGAAGGGCAACTAACCCCCCTCTCACGTCCATCATTTTCCCAAACACATCCAATCAAAGTTTTGAGATAGCCCTTTTTGTTCAACGTAGTTGAACGTTCTGGAAATTATGTATTTGAGGATGATAAACCACCCAGAGCCCCCAGGGCAAAGGTTGTAAGTTATGCCCTGGGGGCATATAAGGTTTGTATAGATAGCGTTGTTGTAGAAACTTCAAAAGGGGCTCTTTCAATTGGAAATTGAGAGAGCTAGTGCCCTTTTTAATAGTCGAAAGTGATTGGAGAGTAACTAACCCCCCTCTGACGCCCAGCATTTCCCCAACCACATCCAATCAATTTTTGAGATAGCCATTTTTTAAACGTAGTTGAAAGTTCTGGAAATTAGGTCTTTTAGAATGACACAACCCCCCCCCCCCCCCCCCCCCGGGGGTAAGGTGGGGGGTAATGCCCTGGGGGCATACAATGTTTTTATAGAAAGCATTGTCGTAAAAATTTCAAAAAGGGCTCATTCGATTGGAAATTGAAAGGGCTATTGCCCTTTTTAACAGTCGAAAGTATACGGAGAGAGAATATCCCCACGCCTATAATTTCCCCAAACATTTCCGATCAACATTTTGATATGGCCATTTTGTTCAACGTAGTTGAAAGGTATGGAAATTATGTCTTTGAGGATGACATTCCTCTCTCCATAGCCCTCAGGATAAGGGTCGTAAGTTATGCCCCTGGGGCATGTAAGGTTTTTATAGAAAGTTTTGTCGTAGAAGCTTCAAAAAGGGCTCATTTGATTGGAAATTGAGAAGACTAGTGCCTTTTTATTAGTGGAAAGTGATCAAAGGGCAAATGCCCCCCACGCCCATAATTTCTCCAAACACTTCCAATTAGAAATTTGAGACAGTCGTTTTGTTCAGCGCATCAGAACGGTCTGGAAATTATGTCTTTGAGGATAACAAAACCCCCAGCACTCAGGGTAAGGGTTGTAAGTTATGCCCTGGGGACATGTAAGGTTTTTGTAGAAGACATGGTCACATATACTTCGGAGGGGACTCATTGGATTGGTAATCAGACGCTCTAGTGTTCTTTTTAAGAGTCAAAGTGATCGGAGGACAGCTACCCCCCCCCCCACGAACACACGTCGTATTGTCCTGAAATGCATCTAATAGAAATTTTGACATAGCTATTCTATTCAAATGGTCTAAATATCATATAACAAGGCCTTTGGGGTTGAAACAATCCCCAAAGATTAAGGGCAAGGGTTGTAAGCTATGCCCAGGGGGTATTTAAGGTTTTTATGGAAGGGACGGTTGTTTAACCTTAGAAGAGGCTCAGTCTTTCTCCCTGAAAAAGACTATGCCAATATAAAACGAACGGAAATTAATTACATAGCTTTTTCAACAAAATCAGTTGTTAAAAAAAAGCAAAGAACTCCATTAAGCCAAAATGAACAAAAATAGAATCAAATAATCTACCAAAGAATACAACTACCACAAATCAGTATCCATAAATATATGAAACCCACATCAAACAGAAATTAAAATAAATAAGAGTCAAACTTAAAACAAGCAGAAATTAATATGAGTAGGGTTCTAAACCCAAGCTTTCTAAAAGCCAGAATATTATTTGCACTTTACTGAAAAAAATTCTTTTAAATGTTTTCACTTTTCTAACTTTAAGAAATCAAAAACCAATTAAGATTTTAAGGATTAAATATCGGCATATGTGTATTAAACTGACAATGAAGATTTTTTTCAGTAAATTCATTTGAATTTTTTTCAGTAAAGTACAAATTATAATCTGGCTTTTAGAAAGTTTGGGGTTTAGAACCCTACTTAAGTTCTAGTTAAAACGAGCAGAAGGGGGGGGGGCTCTTTCTTCCTCAACCATCACTCTTTATCCTAAAGTTTAACTTAGTGTCAAAATTCTTTAAAAAAAAGACTGTTCAATCACATCAAGAGCCGTTGAACTTGAATGCGAAGTATCTTTAAGTGTAATCCGAAAGAAGCTAAATAACCAGGGTATGTAGCAGAGCAGGGGAACAATACAATTTAGCAAGTACTTGCTTACTATAACTGTACTTTGGCCAGCAAGTGCGGCGAAGCTGGCAATGGAAACCTGCTACGGCGTATTCTACCGTAAGTACATGAGTACTACGCTTATCTGGACCATAAAGGGGGCCGAGATATTTCAGCGAACTAGACTCTATGATTGATGTATTCGCAACTACAGCGGTTAAATAAGTTTCAATTTAATGAGTCAAGGTTTGCCATAAGTAGAGGAGCTTAATCTAATCAGCAGGACATCGTATTCTAAGCAAGTCAAACTGAGATCACAAAGGTCGTTTTTTATATTGATCATTTCACAACAACAGAACAAAATAGGTGCTCGACCTGTATCAATGCACACTTGAAGTCTCATTCATCTGCGTCTCAATCCCACACCTGCTTTACCATAGGCTGCAGGACATCGCTGAAATACTGCTTTTCGTATGCACTGCATAGAACGAAAAAGGTCATGGAGGGGAAGGGTAGATAGATAGACAGATACTCTATTTGTGACTGAGCCAGAAAAGCAGTATTTAGAATCTTCTGTGAATTTTTAATCTATGTCAGAATAGTCTACAGTACAACATTTTTTTTTCTGGGTGAAATGGCTAGTGAAGATTTGTTCGGTAAAAGCCCTCTGCTCGACACCTCCACTTTTCAGGTCTACGACCAAAAACTCCTTTGAACAGGGCTTTTCCTTCTGTTTACTGGTAAATTACCCCATTACTTTTTCTAAAATTAACCCCTGTCTTTGACCATACAGAAATATAGACATCCCTAAGATACAGAAATCCTTTCCGCAATCGCCTTTCGAGAGACTTGCTTACATGGTTAATTTTGCTTCACAAACTAACTATCAGGGAAATAATGACAATGTTTGATTGGGAATTCTTACTTTTTAAATAATACCAAGTGGCTCTAAAAGAAAAAACATAGTTGCCTCTAGTCTCAAGATCTCTGAGGCACAGGAGGGCCAGCTGTTTGCTGTGCTAGCAAACCTCATACGGACGTTCTGACTTCAAAATCGATTTTGTCGAAATTACAATGTTAGAGATACGACGATTTGTTCTAAGGGGATTGTTTCTACAACGGGTCATGTGTTTATTTTCTTTTGTCACAGTATTATTTCTTGTGGAAGAAAAAATTTGGCAGTAAAGCAGTAAAAGAAAATAAATGATAAGTCACTGACAAAGTGTAGTTGTTTACACTCATCTTGGCTTGAAAATCTCCCAAGGAAACATAAATAAATTGCCTTGACATTCACCTTGGCTTGAAAATCACCCAAGGAAACGTATAAATTGATCCTATATATTACTGAATCTAGCCTATATAAATTTTGTCCAGTATTCGAGTGTCAATTTTATCCAAACATATGTGTCAATTAAATGGAGGAATTCTCGCTAAACTCTGATCGGTGGTGCAGCCTACAGAGGTCACAGGCTCTATAGGATATATTTTCACTAGTCCCCCTTTTTTATTTTCAATTATTGAAGCACGGATCCAAAATCTTTATCTTGGAGGTGTGACCGAATAAAAATCGGAGATCCCAGTATAATCGTTTTGCTACAGCATACATCGTCACGGCTAAAATGAAAAGATGTATTTTTTCCTTTTTTTTGATTATTGCTCCTGTTAAAACTACCAACCGTTTTAGTATCTTCCGAGTTTAAATTTAGACACGCTGATTTAGAAAACAAATGTATGTAGTGAGGAGTAGATTTCAAAAAATCATATTAGTTTATTTTACACGAAGTTCAAGTAGAACTGTACTGCTTTTACTTTCATTTGTGCGGTTTAAGAAAGCTGATCATTCCTATGTTAAAATCATGACCATGTCCCCCCCATACCTGAGTCAAATGGCCCTAACTGGAACCCTTTAAAGAAACAATAAAAGATATAGCTGCTAATCCCTACCAAACTGAATAAGATCCAGGAGGCCCTTCTTAGGGATACAGATGACAAGAAATTAATCCTTCCCTCTCAGATGTCTGATCAAGGAAGGATAGTTCCACCAGCCAACTAAAAAGTAAGCAGACATATGAAAAATGTTTATACTTGTCTCCCATTCAACAGACATTGGGTAGGATGCAGACAATAAAAAGCTAAAATTACGAGTCTAGCTCTTACTCAATGCAACGTCTTAACATAATTCTTTATAGATGTGACAATAATTTAATATCCCTCACTTCCCACATAGAGGTACAATCAATGCTTACTCTGACAAGGCATCGGTTTCCACTAAGTTTCTTTAACATGTGACGATCATTCAGGTAGATTAGGGGTGGATGTTTACTTTTAACTCCAATCAAATTCGGTTTCAAGATCCTGTTACCCTTCTGTTAGATGTCCGAATCCATTATTGTCTCAGATGTCAAAAATTGCCGATCCCTCTCATTCTTCACTGTCACAATGGTTACTCTGGTTCCGGATTCCCAAAAAGTATAACTAGGACATTCGCTCTCACTAGGACTACGATATTTAGCTGACATTTGATCATTTATTCTGTTAGATATCCCAATGACATGAATGTAGGCATTAGGCAGCCCTCCCCCACAAAGGATGGATTTTGTCGGGACAGCCTAAAAGCCCAGCCTGACGCTTACTCTTACTTCCAAACAACTCTGAATACGAAGTGATAACTCCGTTTGCTAGGTTCACTGAAGACAAGAATTTAAGGATTCCTATCTTCCCATCCAAAAATATGTCAGAAATGGAGAATTCCTATACACTGGCATTGGTGATGGAAATGATTTTTCAGCATTTCAAGAATATTCGGTTCGTATTTCAAAATCTGAATTACCGTCATTATCTCAAACTTTTACAAAACCTGTATAATTTGTATCTCTTCCACACACATAACTCATAATTCTTAGTTTATTATATACATAAGCTTGGGCGCTATCAGAGACAGTGCAGTACCACTGTCTAAGCCTGTGGTTCTCAAACTTATTCAGACGCTGTACCCCTTTTTCCCCAAAATATTTCAGGTACTCCTCCTCAGTTACCGGTACTAAGTAAACTACAGCTAATAATGTAAATAAAATTGTCAGTCCTAGAGTTAAAGCGGTGTTTTATTTTTTTTTTTTTTGTTGGCCAGTCGCGCACTCCCCAAAAAATTTTGCGTACCTCCAAGGGGTACGTGTACTACAATCTGAGAACCACGTGACTTCTATTTATTATTTACTTTTTATTTTATTTTTTCCCGGCAACTTGGGAGGGGGTTCATTTGATCAGAATTAATAAGTTCTAAAGCTCTTTTTAAGGGTCGACGTTTATGGGAGGGTAATCGGTGCCCCTCTTGGACCCTTTTGCACTGCCCTTTCCCCTCGTAATCCCCTAGGACATCTACTCCAAGATTTGAAAACGTCAATTTATTTAAAAAAAAGTGTCGAAAGGTCCAAATAATAGGCATAAGGGGACGAACATGACCCACAGCCCCTGGAGCAAGAGTCGTGAATTATGCGATTTAGAAATTGCTTACATATGGGTTTTAAAGTGCAATGTGGGAGGCATGTTCAGGGTTGCCAACTGGACATATTTTATGTCCAATGGACATATTCCTGTGTGCCGGGACACAATGACATAATAGGGCAAAAAAAGGACATATTTTAGAAATTTGGGACATAAAAGGGACATATTTTGCAAATTTATGACATAAAATAGAATATTTCCCCACTGGATAGATATTTTTGTAAAAAAAAAAATGTCATTTTTCACCAAATCAGTATTAAAACTACTTGCCTAGCACTAAATTTACTTAACTACTTATATTCTACTAATTTTTACAAACGTTATTATTTTTCGGATTTGCTTGCTCTTTCCTGCAGACAATTATCTGCAAATACTCTTGAAATCCTTTACAAGTTTGTATTCTTTCATCATTAAACGATTTTATTTCTCCTTGCTTCAACGCTACAGTCAAGATAATAGGCAAGAAGGCACCTTTTTCGATAACAATGGCTTCCGGCTTCCAGTAGTCAGGCAAAAACATCTATCTATTTATCAAGCATTACTAACTGAAAATGAAAAGTTAGCAAAAGAAAAAAATTAGATTCTTAATGATCTGGAATCAATTTTGATATCATTAGACGTACCAAAAAATTAATTTATTGTACTGATTCCAACTAAACCCCAAAAAACTAAAGTTTTAAAGTTTTAGATGTTATGACTGTTACTGGTTCTGACGGATTTTTTTGTCGATGTTTTGACGGATTTTGTCGATGTCCTGACGGTTAGATGTTATGACGCCTTCCCGTCTATAGCGCTGTCTTATATATAGGCTAATGCCCCAGTACCGTTTTGTCTTTATGTTTGATGTGTGTATATATCTTAGTTTCCGTTTATTTTATGTTTCATTTATTCTTTAATAGTAATTTCTAATCATGTTAAGTTTGAATTATTATCTGTAGGACATAGTTTCTGCTTGTCTTGGGTTTTCATAAGGCTCTTTACTTTTTTTTGAAAAAATCATTTTTCAGAAAAAGTTTTCTTCCTATTAATTCCTGCTCGTTTTTTATTTCCAAAGTTCTACTATTGATTAATATTAAGAATGTTTTCTTTTAAATTATGGTCATTTTGAGGATTTGGTCAACATTCCCTAGAATTTTCAACTTAACAGTCATAGTTAGAACGTCTGGAAAATTTTGTAAATCCTTTGCATAGTTTGCGTCACATTCTATCTTTGCTCCACCATCGCATTGCTCGTTAACGCTAAGTTTACAAAGTGGATACAGAGGTAATATAATATCCAAAGCTGATGCTGAGTTGCGCAGAGACGCTATTTCGACAACCTGGATGCATATAGTGTTTTTTATTTTAATTTAGTTCAGCATCCCTCTCAACATCCACTGAATGTTGTAACTTGATACAATATCCTGGGACGTTGTGGCTATGCTTTATTAGCCACCTAAATTCACATATTGCCTTTTGATTTAGCTCAATAACCACCTCAGGATTTCCTGATAGTTTCAACTTAATGCCCTTAGCCGTTCCTGAGATAATATGTAAGCCACCTTTTTCCATTATTAAATGTAAGAATTTTTTTCTACTGAAAGTAATAAGAAGCAACATTAAAACTTAAAATGAACAAAATTATTCCGTATATGAGGGGGACTGCCTCTTCCTCAAGCTTTGCTCTTTGCGCAAAAGTTTTAATGTTCTTTAAAAATCTCATTCAAATTCAACCGCTCTTGTGTTTGAGTAGTCTTTCTTAAAGAATTGTGACAAGAATTCAAACTTTAGCGTAAAGAATGAGGGTTGAGGAAGGGGCAGCTCTCCTCATATATGGAATTATTTCTGTTTCTTTTAAGGTTTAATGTTGCTCCTTACTTTTAGTTGAAAACTCCTATTTTTGTAATTAATTTCTGATCATTTTTCAAGTAAAGCCGGGAAATACCCTTCCGTTCCTCTCATGTAAAATTTAACCTGGGAAATTCCATCCGGAACTTCCCCCATGGAAACCCCCCCCCGGTAAATAAAATACCCCCAAAAATGTCCGTATGTTTTCCAATAACAAATACCGTACGTGAACAATGGGCCAATTGCGTAAGTTACAGCTGTTTACCCAGGGACTATTAAGGGTCTTGTCATCCCAAAGGCATAATTATTGTACTTTTCAACTATGCTGAATCAAATGGCTATCACAAAATTTGATCGGACGACTTTGTGGAAAAAAATGGGCTTGGGAAGGATCTAGTTGCCCCCAATCTTTTAGGTCGCCTAAAAAGGCCATTATTAATTATGGTTTCCAATCAAATGAGCCCTCTCTCGATCTTCTAGGATCGTACGTGCTATACGATTACCCCTGGGAAAAAAACAAACACTCAGGCACCCGTGATGTTTCTTCTGGGGAAAAAATGCAAAATTACAAATGTTTGTATATAGGAGCTTGAAACTTCTACAGTAGGTTTTCTGATAGGCTGAATATGAAGGTGCGATTTTCGTTAAGATCCCTTGAATTTTGGAAGCGTGTACCTCCTTTTTCGAAAATCAGGCAAACTTTCGTAGGCCGTAGCTTTTGGTGGGTAAAAATTAAACTTAATGAACTTTTTTTTATATTTGGAATCAGCATAAAAAGCCAATTCTTTTCATGTATCATTTGTTACCGAAATTCGTTTTTTTTTTAGTTTCGATCACTATTTAGCCGATTCGCTCCTTACTTAGAGTTCTAAGCGGCTCAGGGTAACAGAATGCCTTAATTTATGTTTATGTCTCTTTTTGAAGGCTTATGGCCCTTTACTATAGGCAATGCTTGAGCGTTGGCTTTGATAAAGGATCAATTATACTTTAGCACACAGAGGAGAGTCTAGGGTGCAACAACCCCTTTCATATACAGGATGACGTTTGGTTAATTTAGAGTTGTAATGTCACTTTTAATTTTCATTGAAAAAAAAATGATTGATATCTCATCTAGTAAACAGCAGAAAATACACCTAGAACCGGTGAACCCTTCCCCCTAGAATAATACAAAAATCATTCCCTAGAAACCTTTTGTGGTCAAGGCCAGATCCAGAAGGTTCGCCCCCCCCCCCCTTAAAATTTCTATCTGGTTTGTAAAAACCAAACAAAAATGTATATAAACAAATTTTGGATACATTTTTAAAAGTTTTTTTTTGTACACCCCACCCCACACACACACACAAAAAAATCCTGGATACGGCACTGTTCGTAGTGGTTCAGATTGAATTTGGTTTATTTTTACACCTATACCTACATCATAGTGAAATAGCAAAATCATTCCATATGCTTAAAAAATAAAATATTTCTTGTCAGAAATCAGAATAAAAATTTAATTAGTGAGTTAATGTTTTAATTAGTAATATCTTCCTGTTTCTGATTTTTTAAAGAATTCGCATATTTATGCATTTCATGAATAGACCTATCTCATACAATCAAAAAAGAGAAGCTTTTCAATTTCAAACGAAAATAATTACCATATTCATAAAAAGCCTTGAATAGCAAATCGAAAAACATGTTTCAAGCGTCCTATACATTGCATATGTTTCTGCGGTACTTATCGGAACACACGTGAGAAGTGAATTTTGGTTAATGGTAATGAAATAAAACAAGACAGGCCTACGATGAAAATATAGAAAAAAAATTGGGCTACATATTTGCACATTAGGAGGGGGGGGGGTAAAGCATAGCATATATTAAATACGTAACCTAGGTGCCTTTTTTTGCCCCTTCAACCCAAAAAACCTAAAGTTTAAATATTTTACACGGAGTAAGCAATACCTCACTAGGCAGAGGAAACCTGTTTTTTATTAGGATCTTTGAGAATCTATATGCGGTTCTTGTCGCGTGTGTTCCAGCTAACCGATAAGTACCGTTTCTGCATCCTATATAATGATTCTGCATCCCACGTTCCTCCCCCTCTAATACCTAGATATAGCCCTCCGCTATATACAAAAGTTTGCTATTTTTACATTATGGATCAACTGTTACGGAGAAATAAATATATTGCACCCCATCAAAATCATCAAACTTCTGCATATATCCTAGGGCTATATCCAAACTTCAGTAGGGAGGAGGAAGCTAGGTCGCTATTCTTAAGGTAACAAATATCATATTTGAAGAGAATTGAATGGAGAAATGATAACCAAAAGCTAAAATCTAGCGTAAACAACGAGGGGCTTAGGAGCATCCAGGGTCATACCCAGGATTTCTTAGGGAGAGGGGGGCAAGGGCGGATCCAGGATTTTTTTTTCCGGGGGGGGGTTACTAATTTTTGACTCAGTTTTCGACTAATTTTACTGATTTTTACCGAGGTTTTACTAATTTTTGACTTATTTTCGACTCGGTCAAAAATTTCGGGGGGGGGGGGGGAACCGGGTAACCCCCCCCCAACCCTGGATACGGCCTTGGAGGGGGTTACAAAAAAATTTCGGGGGGAGGGAAGGGGAGTTATAAGACGATTTTTTGGGGGGAGGGGTTACAAAAAAAACTAAAAAAACACATCAAAAATTTGTTTATATTCATTTTGGTTACGTTTTACGCCCGATAAACATTTCAGAGATGGGGAGGGGGGCTCAAAACAACTACACCTCCCCCCCCCCCCGGATAGGGCTTGGGGCATCCCCCTTAAATTTAGGATAGCACTGTCCTCAAATATACGATACCTTTTTTTCAGAATTAGACAGTCAACCTTGTATATGAAAAAGAATCTGTATTTAATTTAATATCAAGAGCGAGTATCGAGTAAAAATCTAGGCAGATTCCGGAACTACAACTACACACAACTGTGAGATCACGTCCACCTGAGGCACACGCTATTTCAGAAATCTCTCAATTTTAACAAATATTTCTCAAGTAAATTTCATCAAGCCTTACCCATGAGAAAAAAATCCTCTTTCACTCGCACAAACATTTTAAAAAACAACAAAAATGCAAGTCTAGGCGACTTTGCATCGGATCTGGTAAATGAGAGAATCTTGGCATCGAATCTGTTTCTCAGCTAATTATAGAATCTGCGTCGGAAATGATGTCATACAGATTTGCCCTTTTCAACAGGGAGAAGCTATTATGTAAATTTGGGATAGTAAAGCTTGAATGGTTTGCGAAGAATTTAACCCCTACTTACTCATGAAATGTCCGTATGATTTTTCTCTGTTTATGGATTTTGTTACCTTTGCTTGAAAATTTCAAAAATGTTACTTCTTACGAATATATTCCTAGTATTTGCCTTAAATACTTTATTTATGCTTTTGAGGTAGCCATGTAGATCATATCAAATAAGAAGGGACCATTCAACCAGGAGCGTAATTTGCTATGGGACAGAGGGAAAAAATCCCCCCCCCCCCGCCGCCGGAACCAAGTGTACACCCTCGGACCCCAGTTTGCCCCATTAGCTGAAATTTAGCGTCTTCAGAAATCTTGTCAAAACTAAGATAGGCCAAAATAATTCAAGCATCCACAGAAACAAATGAGTCACATTTGCATTGATGGTACTATATGGCTAATTTACAATTTTTTACTGTCATTTTCACTTGATTTGGGAAAATTAGCTCCAATTTTGTAGTAATTGCAAATTACTGATCATCATGTTCTATGGAAAGATTACTGTTTCAGAATATTATTGCACGAGATAAGCGGTTTACATTACATGGGGAAAACATTAAAAAGACATTTGATCTAAATTTTTAGATAGCCATTTTGCTCAAAAGGGTGGAAAGGCCCAATAAATATGCCTCCAGGAATGACATGACCTCTATAAGTCCTGGGATAAGCCCCGTAAATTATGGAAGTTGCCCGTTGTTTCCATACAAGTTTTAAAATACAAAACGGGGGCATTTTTGATACTGGTTATCCTGGATGAGTATAACCGTTTTAGTCTAAGAGCTGTTTATGGTTAACCCAATATGCTTCGTGGCCTTAGAGACATCACCAATGATACTTTGCAAGCCGCCGGCGGTGGTTTCCAGCAAGGTAAAGTCGGCCTCAAGAGATCTGCGGTCTCTTCCAGAGACTGCAGATTATGAAGTTTCTAAAAATTTCATAAGCCCGGTTTTCATTGAAAAATCTGAGTCCTGTATTTTGAACCTTTTCGGTTATCATTAGTTCAATTTACGTTCTGCTCTTATAAGAAATACCGAAAAAAGAGGCCAAAAATCAAGGAGGAGAGAAAATGCCCTCGGCCCCCTATTTCCAGTTGGCGCCGCTGCTGTGCTACCACAGTGTTTATGCCATTAGTAATAGCAGATAACACCACTAAACCTGTCGTAAGAATTATGCTATCGAAAATAAGTAAGAAACTTTAATCTGATCTTATAACATACTAATTTAAAAAATATTTTGCAAAAAAGAAGTTTTTTGAAAAGAAGTGTTTTTTTTTTATTTGTCACAATATCAACAACAACAAACACACATAAAAATGTCTCAAGGCAAATCAAGATTTGCAAGTAAGAGGAGTGCTGCCTGTCCCCTTCCCTCCCTCTCTAAACTTATGAACGACTTGAATGCCTTTTGTATCTCATTGAAAGCAATATATTTTAAATAGTGGGGTTTTTATTGGTTGAACCATCAACAACAGCAAATAAAAAGAAAAAAATCCATCACAACGACCAGGATTGCTGGAAAAAAAAGAAATGAGGACAGATTGATTATTTAATATATGATGATATTCATTCCTAATATATGATGAGATTCAGTAATTTTAGATTAATGAGCGCTATAAAACAGATGTTAATTAAAATGTATTTCGTTTTCGGTAAAGCGCAAATGACACCGGCCTTAGTCCCTTAGTACCCTTAGTCGTTCTTGAGGTATTCCATATACACCTTGCTGAAAATCTGCCAGCACGTAATGCCTTTAGATCTGTGTAGCTACTGACCCATTAAAAAATAATGTCTCTCGTAGGAGAATATATGTATAAACGCAGATTTTAATTTCTATTATAAAATCTATGTATAAACAATGGGCAACTTGCATGATTTATTTTGTCCCAGGGGTTGTGTGGATCATGTCATACCTGGAGATTTATTTGTACAACCTGTCAACTATTTGGAACAAAATGGTTCTTTCAAAATTCTGATCAGACGTCTAGGAATAGTGGTCGATAGGTAAGAAAGAAGGACACAGCAGGGGCCTCGACACCGTTGAATCAATTTAGTGTCTAAAAGAGGACACTGGAACTTGGAATTTCCCATTACAATGACCCTTTTTGGTCCAGAAAATATAGCATATATTCCACCAGATGTCTTTTACATAGACACTAGCGTGTCAAATTAACATCCTTAGCCCTTCCAGAAATATCGTAGATGTGCCATTTTGACAACGTGGATGTGTTTTGAATTATTTCATCAACCCCCTCTACATGCCATGAAAGTATTAACTTAATAACCTTAGCCTTTTCGGTCACCCAGGACCAAACATACCCCCGTTTCCTATTTTGTAAAGGAGAGGGAATGAAGTCAGGAGTGAATCTCCAATCTCTTTTCATTTGAACTAAGCCTGAATAAGGGTGCTTTGTGGTGATAGCTCCCTTCTTATTGTGACAAAATGTTTTCTTTTGTAACATACAAGCTTTCATTCGTATTCTTACCACCTGTATTGGTCTCCTTTCGAGTATATACTAAACTTCATGGGCGTAAGTAATTTGAAACTAATTTCATAAACATTCGGTCAAACAGACGGAAACTAAAACTTTCCATTAAAAACTATGAGCAATTCTTGTGAATGTAGGTGACCCAATAAATAAGCCTCCGGGGATGACATGACCTCTATAGGTCATGGGGAGAAATTCTTGTGGATGTAGACGGTTCTTAATTAATATTCATTATTTCTAATGGGTGTAAGTAATTCAAAACTAGGTGCTGCTCTTGACGGTATACGACACTTTTTAAGATCGCAGATTTGCTCGTAAGCGTTCAAATCTAGTCACAACTAGGTCTAGCTCATTACATACGACCGAGATCACAATACCTGAAAACATCTTAACTCTGAATATGAAACCCAGCACATACCAGGCGCACAGCCGGGTAAAAGCCAATGGTACCTTTTCCGGAAAATACAAAAAAAGCAAGCAAGGATCTTGTTATATTCACTCATTTCACTGCACGAAGAAGCAAACAGGCATTATTCAAAATTTCAAGGGTAATTTTCGCTTGAGAAAGAACAAAACATCAATCTAAAGGTATTTTTCCATATATAGGGGGGTAATTTTATCCTCTTCCTGTATGTGCGCCTGTATAGAACATGGTAAAGAAAGAAACAATTATTAGTTGCAATGATAAAGAATATTACAATTGTAGTGATTTATATTCAATATTCTAGTGATTCATGTATTAATTTATTGATTTATTTTTCAAGAATCTTAGTGATTTTCACCGGGTGGCAACCTGCTTACAGGAATAAGTGACTAGTTTAATACTAAACATACTATAGATCTAATTTTGATGCCAAAGGTGGGTGGGTATAATCAGGATCACCTTTTGGAATTGTTATGTAATAAAAAGACATTTACCGAAGGTTTTTTTTATTAAATCTATTCATGTTCCTACAACAAAAGACATTGCACGAGCCGCATCCAAACGAGTGGTGGTGGGGGGGGGTCCCCCACAGAAGCTTGAAACGGCGAAGTTATGACCTGTTCAGATTTACGAGTGTAGCGTTTGAATTTAGTTTATTCCAATGACAATGGAAATATCTTTTTTACTTCTTGTTTCAATTGAATAGATATTTTAATAAACAGCCTATTTATCGTGAAAAGAATAGAATAAATTTGGGATTGGTTAATTTGGAAAATATAGTATGCGAATCACTTATATACCAAAATATACCACAAACTGCATGGGTCTGTAACAGAGCGTTCCTAGTTTCCCCAGGTCCCGTGGCTGGGGGCATTCCCGCTTCGATAAAATTTTTCACCTTGATTCGGCTTTTCTTGCTTATATTTGAGTCAAGAAGGGGCGCTGTAATCAATTTTTCCCCAGGCACCACGAGCCCTAGGAAAGGTTTTGGTGCACTTTTGTATTTTTGATTATTCGTCGGCAAGATAAATTTAAAACTACAGTATATCTGGAGTCAAAAGGTTTGCGAGCCCCCTTGCATTATAGTAGGCAACCCCAAGGTATAATTGACTGCTCAACGAAATTCAAACTTTTGCCAGTTATAGTGGAGGTCCCCCACACAATGGGGGATTCTAAGTAGTTTACTTTTAGAATAATCACGTGAAAAACATTTTTCGTGTCTATAGATTATAGAACTATGATGTCTTAATTGAAAGTATATTTACTGACATAATTGTATGTGAAGCAGATTTTACGGCTGTATTTTGCTTGAGAAACATGTCTCTTCGATAATTAACAGTAGTCTGTCAGAATTTTCGGACACCATTTAACCTTGTAGCGCCTTTCTGTTTCTGCAATATCTGGATGGAAGCTTTCCTTATGTTTGCCGCTCACAGCCCCTAGGTTTCCAAGGAAAGAATAAAGAAAGGAGTACAGAAAGAATATTTTTGAGACGAATTATCCCGTCATCTTTCCGTTCTTAATCATATCACTGACAACTTCTCTGTAGTTATCAGACCCGAAGTTTTCCAGAAAATTCTTTCCCACTTTTTTTTTAAGACAACCATGCTGCTGACTCTAGTATCTTTAATTGTTTTTCAAACTGTGCATATTTCATCATTTCCCTTATTTAAGGGCCAAGAAATATTTATTATTTTAGCTTAGCTTCCCTGTTTTTTTTACTTATTTTTCAGGATGGTAATTGCACTGCCATCACGATCTTTTGCTTTTATAAAATTCTTAATTAAGCCTAGTTTGGTAACTTCAGCCTAGATTAATTAAGCCTAGGTGGAGGCACTAAGACTTTTTCAGAACTTACAAGTGACTGGCAAAGAAAATTCTCTTGCCCTGAATTAAGTGACCCCCTATTTGGCCAGTTCTTTATATAATGATCACTTCTACCTGTGTTATTCAAATTGCACAAGAAGTAGCTAAATTTAGCATATCCAAGCTATAACCCAATTAAGATTACTTTCAAATCCTCATATATATTAGAAGAAAATTTTCATACTTAATAATGGATAGAAAGAGCTCATAATCTTTGTTTCATGGGCTAAAAGAATGCATGGATGTTTATTTCCATTATGTCTTTTCAATCATTTTTTCGAGGAGTCTGTGAACAAACTTCAATCCTCAGCTTTATGCTCAACACCCAGTGACTGTAACAAATGCTCTAGCTGTTTTTAGCGTTGGCAGAAAAAACTTATCTTGGTGTCACCTTGCAGGAGCTTCCAGCCATTCAATCTTGAGGTGAGTAACTCTCCCTTTCTTTTACCTTAAATCAAAATCCCAAATCAAGTCTTTTAAATCTTCCTGTTTTAGAAAGTGAAGTTCATTTATGGTAGCCCATAATTTTCCACAAAATCTGGATCATTCTGTAATTCATATTGAAAAACAGGACTACTTTCAATCATTTCAGTCAATTTTATGTCGTCTGGGAAAGCTGTTACGGAAATTTCTGGTCCTTGCATAATCAGTCTAATTACTGATCCAAAAGATGGATGTGTAACAGTGTGTCTAGACTTCTAAGTTATTCCAGATATATCTGTCAAGCATAGATAGCAGTCTGTCAAATGGTCCTTAGGTTCGTGTTAAACCAGTCGAATGTGGAGGTGCAATTCCTCTTTTAATGCAGTAGATGAAAAGTATGGTCAAATCGATTCTGCTATATGGAATGAAAGGTGGTAGCATCCTTATTGTCTTTCTAATGATACTTCTAGCATGCAGGTAAACCCATTAAAGTCATCTGTTTATCTTCTCCTCACCCCTACCCCTCAAAGGATTCAAGAGTCACGACGCTCAGTATTCTCAAGGGGATTAATACCAAATCTCCACTGACCCTCCTTTCCCTGAGGATTGATTCAACTTCCCCCAGCCTCCTTCCCGAAGAGACGTTTTCCCGTCGGGCAGTGGCTTGTCAGACTGAAGGCAGTGGTTCAATTTCCATAGAACCTCTTCCCACTCCAAGTAACCCCACTGACAACTCTCATCCTACCGCACGCGAAGTGTCAGTTCAGATGAAATTTCACCCGGTTTTCGCTGCATATGATGGAACATATCAGACTAATATTTATCTGAAAAGAACAGCTCTCCTTGTTAAGAAAATTGCATGCCAGACCGAGTTCCCCGCCATCGAATCTGAAAATCCCAAACCTGAGACACTTTTGTGGCTTTTGGACTTGAAACACAAGCTTTAGAAATCTTTGACCTATATATCCAAAATTGATTAAAACCCACTGCCCATAGTGCAACATCTAGAAATTTCTAACCAGTTCGACGCTTTAAATGTGTCTGATAATCCCCACAACATTCCCCCTCCCTTTCTGCCCAGCAGGAGGCATCCAAAACATTCTGACGTTACCTCAATGAAAGTGAACAACTTAGCAGTAATCAATCTGGTCAAGTAATTAACGCAGCCAAATTCTCCCAAGAGGATCAAGAAAGCTCAACCACTAACAAGTCAGGCTAGTGAAAAGGTTACTTAACATTCCTGTCAAAATCACAGTAATGGTGAAATATCAATTTTTTATGAATCAAAATACTCAGCACAAAAATCATTGCTACTAACGACAAAAATTTTTTGAACCCTGACCTTACCAAAACTGACGATTATTTAAGAGTTTGTAAGCAATTCTTATGTGGTAATTTTAAATCTAGTCGTTGCAGTTTTTTTGCATTTATGTTAATTTTACTTATCAGGAAACTGTAGCAAGCTTGAGTGCAATTTTAATCATATAAATTTACAAACTGTTTTTCCAGTGGCAATTATTTTGGTTGCATTGATACTTATGTTAAGGTACCCCCCTCTATTTGTCCACCCTCAGTAATAAAATTGAACAAGTTTGTAAAAGGTAGAAACTGTAAGAATCTCCCTCCCTCTTTACCCGTCCTTTTTTAGTGCATCGTGCCCATACAAAATTCTCCACTTGAAGTTCTTCGAACAAAGCTCAACAATTGACAAATCCTTCTCAATCATCAGTTCTCCCTTCTTTTTTAATTAACTCCCGCCTTCCGTGCTTGGATAAGAGCTATCCTCTTCGTTTGGGCATTATGCTCAGTCTTTTATAAGCATCAGTCCCAGTCCCTCTTTCTCTAAGCCAAATACCTTTTCCCCTATACCCTCCCCACTCACCCACTAGCCAAAGATTTTTTGAAAGGCCTGAGAAACCATTCTGACAATATGGCCATGTGACCACCAGGTAACAGCCATTTAAATGAATATCCCCACGCTGCTACAGTTCCTTGCAAAGTTAATAGTATCCCAGAAAAAATAGATAGATAGATAGATATTTATTGCAATAAAAGCCACTTTGGGCCATGGCAAAAAAAGAAAAATCACACAAAATAATAACATGATTATAACACTCATAGCAAAGTATGGTAGCCTACATAACAATAACAACGCAAAATTACAAAACATTACAAAAACATAATAAAGCACACGATACCATTAAACTAACATAAATAGATAGATGTATGTTACATCTATCAGGGGCCATGACTACAAAAATAACAAACAAGAAAACAACTTACACACATACAACAATACTTTCCAGACTCACCCCACCCCTTTTTACAAAAATCTATCTCTATATGACATACCCAATTTTATATACTTTGCTATCATTCTTATTGTCCCATAATTTTTTGATCCCATTACTGAAACCAACCACTCACTTGTCCCCACATTAACAAAAAATAAATCTTTCCTTAGATCCAGTAATTCGGGACAAAGGGCCATGAAGTGAAGCAGATCCTCCCCATTTTCTCCGCACATAGGGCATGAGTAAGGACCCTCCTTTACCCTTACCCTCCCTAAATATTTCCTCCTTTCTCCAAGTGCTAGAAAATTACCCCTCCCTGATATATACCACTTAATTTCTTCACTATTTAAACCCGCTTTAAAATAATTATCACATCCCCAGACCTCCTTCCATTGCCGGTAAATGCCGAGGGACACCGAGGCTGCGACCTCACACTGCCATTTCTGAATCTCCTGATCTTCAAGCACTCCCTTTACTAGTTTTGCTACATTTCCTACTTCCAGCCCTATCCCCTTCCCTTCATTCCAAACACCTGATAACCCACAACTATTTAAGATTGATTTCACCTGGGAAGCCCATGAACATTTCCTTCTATCCTGCAACACCTCCATATAAGCTGCATTTACTAACCTATTATTCTGTAAACCAATCACCTTTTCCCAGTATCCTATCATTCTAACCAATCTTTTTATTCTCAATGAAAACAATCCTAGATCACCCTTTAACACCAGATTATTAAATTTCCCGCTTAGCCCTAAAAGTCTCCTGAAATGTCCTAAATAAATTCTCTCTATTTTTTCCCCTTTTTCAAAACCCCAAACTTCCCCACCGTAACTCAATGCTGGGCCTACCTTCGTCTCAAAAATTCTCTTCTGTAGCTTAATATCTGCCGGTCCTAGATTCCTAAGGGGACTCTTCAATAATGCCCATGAAGCCTTCTGACCCTTCCAACTCGCTATTTGCACCTGATCACTCCATTTCCTTGAACTTGTGAACTTACATCTCAAATAAATATAATCTTTAACTTCATTCATCTCTTTCCCTTTAAAATAAAACTTATTCTTTTCCCTTTCATCATTTCCAAAAACTAATATAACTGATTTTTCCATATTTAAAACTAATTTTTTACTCTCCAGATAACTATCCAAAATCTCTAACATCTTTTGCAAATCCGGAGCCGATTTCGCAAGCAATACTATGTCATCTGCAAATAATAAACAAAACAGCTCCAGCGACATTAATTTTAACATAGGGACATTTCTATTTCTAAAATACTGCTCAATATCATTAATAAAAAGAGAAAACAAACGCGGTGATAGAGTGCATCCCTGTTTGAGGCCTACATTACTTAAAACTGGCCTAGAATAAGAAATACCTACCTTCACTACTACTTTAACCACCTCATACATTTTCATTATAACTTCTACTAACCTAATTGGCAATCCTAATTTCACCAACACCACTTTCAACAAACTCCTTGAAACTTCGTCAAATGCTCCCCTAATGTCCAAAAACGCCGTATATAGCCTATTTTTCCTATGCCTCGTATATTTACTAGCTAAAGCCTGTAAACAAAATATTTGATCAATTGTACTATAGTTTTCCCTAAACCCTGCCTGACATTCAATTAATATACCTTTATAATACAACCATTTATCCATCCTATTAGAAAGGACTCTACAAAATAGCTTACTGATAGAACTTCCTAAACTTATCCCCCTATAGTTCTTGTATCTGCTTTTCGCCAAAGTCTTATCCCCCTTTATAATCCTAATTCCCAAACGGACCCCAGTTTTCATCCCCCCCCCCCCTCACAAAAAATAGTTCTCTTCTTCCTTTTTAACGTTCCTCTCATCCACATCTAGTTCTTACAATTAACAAAAAAAGAGAATGCTTTTTTTAGTAATTGTTTTACTTTCCCTGAGTTTCTTGTTACGAATACCAAAATCGTGAATTTCGACAAATTGACTGAGCTAGAGGCCCACTCTTGAATACACACAATTGATTTAATAACCGTTACAGAGGTCTAAGCACAGAACCCTGACCTATTGGAAAGTACTAGCCACTCCCCATTCATGAGATTTCGTCCTCGCCCCCTTAGGCAGTGATTTTCGAGTATTTAAATACATGTATTTCAAAATACGTATCTAACTAGATTTTTTCTGTGTATTTCAAATGCTAACTTACATACTTTTTTCCAGTATTTTAAATACAAAATACTTTCAAAATAGATACATTTTTACTAAATGAATTATTCGTGGTTCTTTTTTGTATCTAATAGATGTCAGTAATTGGCAAGAGTTTGATCTAAGGAATTTTTAAATTTGACGAATTACAAAACACGCAAATTCAAACAAAATGGAAAGTTTGGTTTTAGTGACTTTTTTTGATGGGAAGTTTTTTTTAAGGTAAAAAACGTTATGAAAGACATGTTATAGCCTATTGTCGCAGCTGCCAAAACAAAGAGCTACGTTCCTTGAATCTACCGGCTATTTTCTCTTGCATATGAAGGTAGACCTAAGTAGGGTAAATGAGTCAATATCTGAAAAGACTGCAATCTTATAATTCCCATGAAACTATTGATAAAGTAGGACTAATTCAAAGCAAATATGCGAATTAACCATTTCTGGTAAAAACACTTTTGTTTTTACTGAATATTATTAAGTTATTTGGGCTGTAAAGTTGCACAGATACCCTCCAGTGGAGGCAGGATATAA
Source organism: Artemia sp. Kazakhstan ARC1039 (assembly GCA_029168905.1). Classification (NCBI taxonomy): domain Eukaryota; kingdom Metazoa; phylum Arthropoda; class Branchiopoda; order Anostraca; family Artemiidae; genus Artemia; species Artemia sp. Kazakhstan ARC1039. The sequence continues at coordinate 27,943 of JAQQPU010005573.1, forward strand.
ACAAATGGCTTCTCACTGTGCATCTTTGGTTCTATTGTTAAAGGCTTTTGCATCCTACACTACAGGGAACCTGATCTCCACCTTTACTGTAATTCAATGGTCCTTTGGAGGAATTTTAATTGAATAGGTTTTGTAATTTAAGCTTCAACGAAAGGGATTTTTGGTTAAGTATTTTTACTTTTTGTCTTATATTTTTAACTGACGAATAAAACTTCTGAATCAAATTGAATTGGTTTCTCAGATTGAAATCTTTTAAGGCATAAGTAAGCTTATGGTGCATCAAGACTATCCACTTTCGAGTAAAATAGGATAGAAAACTAAGAGTGTAGATCCGTACTTCTATCCTGTTCTTCCATTTTTGGATTTTCAACAGATAAATCGGATGGAAAACTGCAGTGTGGATAGATTTTATAGAATAATTCTAGAAAAAGAAACAATAAGTTACAAATTAAATATTTTTTAATTGTGTTTAAGAACAATAAAAAGGTAAACTGTCTAGCTATGGCTGTTTTTTTTTTACAGGTTTTAGCTGACAAAACCCAGATTTGATTAAAATAACTGATAAATGGTTCAAGTATTAATGCTAAATGACAGTTCGGGACTTCTTTTCCTGTTCCCAGTTTTCTGTCTCATTTTAATGCAAAATAGGTGGTCTGAAAACACTTTTATCGAGTTTTTTTTTCGGGGTTAGGTACGGTAGCCTAAGCACGCATGAAGTTAGGGTAGGTGGGCTGGTATTCGAAAAAGTTGACAGTTTCAAATTTTCAGTTGACTTGGCTGGGACTGATTAGAATTTATGAGGTTGTCAGCTTTATTGATTATCAGCAAGCTTACCCTATTCAACAAGTATTGCATTTCCACCAAAGAAATATGGAGAAGTTTTGGTTATATTTGGGTAAAGTAGATATTACTCTTTCTTTATACTATCCCTCTGAAAAGCAAATGCAGCGTAGTCATGAGTCCCAACAAATCTGAGGCAGGCTATGGTTGCAATATCCCTTGAAAGATTTGCCTGGAACCCGTGAGTTGTGACACTATGTCAGCTCTTTTTCTTGCACTCAAAGTGTTAACTTTTAGTAAAAAGAAAACCAGCGCAGGTTTACTCCTGACCAATAGCACAGCTATCCGATTTCTATGGGGGGGGGGTTAGAAGTCTAAAATGTGCAAAAAGAATGCACCACAACAGTGCAACCACGTTTTCATTTCTACCAGATTTTTTTCATTTCTACCAGATCTGGTAGCATGTCAGGCACCATTTGCAACAATTACGTGACAGAATATGCTCAAATTGAGAATATATTCCATATTTGGAAATATGAAGTAAAGTCTGCTTGATAAGTTCAAAAAGTTGGATTTGCTCCTTACGATAGCTGGTATTTGGAATGCAAACAACAAGAGCTACCTTGGTGTCACAGCTCACTGGCTCAAGACAGACCTTTCTAGATGTTCTGCAACCATAGCATGCCGTGGAATAATTGGGACTCATGATTACACTACATATACATTTCAGCTGAAAAGTGTAAATGAAGAGTAAGATCTCCCGCATACAAAAATAACTAAAACTATAACAGACAACGGAAGTAACTTTGTGAAGGCTTTTAAAGAAAAAGCGGACCAGGCGGCAATTCAAAGTGATGATTTCCATGGTAGGTCTGATGAAATTGACTCCAAAGAAGAGCACGTTGTCACTGTTAAGCGACAGTCTGATGAAGTAGGTGCTCCTAAAGCAGCTAGTACAGGGTCAGTGGGTAGGATCGTACCCATTAGTACTAATCATACTGACAGGGACGGTGACTACCATTTACCAAACCATCTATGCTGCTGCAGCCATATGCCGAACTTAGTAGCAACTGCAGATGATGAGCAGGTTCTCACGGGGAAACCATACAAAAGGCTCAGTAGAGCAGCATTTACAACATGTCGGGCCTTATGGAATACAATTCGCTCAAATTACTAAGGAATCAGACAAGTTTAGAGAATTAATCGTGAAGTAACTTATTTTTCCAAATAGTACTTGATGGAATTCAATGTTTGATGCTGTAAAGCGAGTCATAGCCATCCAGGCGACTGATAAACTCAAGAACGCATATTATGAACTAAAGGCGCCAAGACCCAAAAGTACTGAAATTGAGCTCTTGGCTGAATGTGTGAACACCACTGAGCCTCTGGCAAAAGCTTTAGACATTTTGCAAGGTGAGAAGGAAAGTTCCTTAGGCACGAAATTGCCTGTCCTGATAGGTCTAAAATGGGAGGACATAAAACGTTGCAGTGTTCAGAAACATACAAATACTTTTGTTGATACAATCCTAGCTGATTTCAAGAAACGTTTTTCAAGCCTTTTCTCGTTAGAATTTAATATTGACGCCTTCAGAGAGTTTGGCATTGCCAGTGGTATTCATCTAGCTTTCAAAGCATGGGTGGCTGAGGGTGAGAAAAGTCTGCTGATGGAGGCAATACTGGTGGAGATGAGAGTACTTGTTAAAGGTCAATAATGAACTGACGACAGAACCCTACCATGCCTTCTAGCTGATGAAAGCATACCATAACCAAACAATGCTGACCCCTTTCTCGTGCATGGTAGTCAAGAGACAGAACTTGGAACAGGACGAGTTGAGTTTCCCATCTTTGAGTGCAGATTCGTTACGATTCATTGGTGATAAGTACAAAAGCGCAGCGTCTATCCTACAGTATCCAACAGTGTTATAGGTGCTTAAAAAATATAAAGCCTGTATTGGGTCAAGTTTTTGAAATACGCATTCAATTTATTTTGAACCTAAGTATTTTGTATTTGAGATATTTTTTCAAAGTATTTTGAACATCACTGCGCTTAGGTAAAAAGGGTGGTGGATTATTGTTATTTGTATACAATCATCTGCCGTCCTAGCCGAGTGGTGAGTGCTCCGGACTTGAAATCCTGAGGCTAGGGGTTCAAGTCCCGGTGTCGCTGGTTATTTGGTTTGGAACAAGGGTCAATGGTGTGACTCTGTAAGCTCATCCAGAGTCAACCCAGCTCCAAATGGGACCTGGAGAAATCTGGGGGGAAACACGCGAAGATTCGGATGATTTGCCCCCCCCCCCCTCAACCATGCATTGCACTCCCGGCTGAAGGCATTGAATCATGAGATCGGGACCTACGCAACGCAGACCATTGGTCAGCATACGATAAAGTTTTTTTTAATCATCTATTCCACAAATTAATTCGTACCCTCAACAATGAATTAATAGTTCACTATGAATGAATTTTGCCTAACCTTATCAACCATTCAGATTATGATGAAATCAATTGGGTAAGTGTAAGACTCAAAGTTTTACCACGTCCTTTTAATTTGTCTGTGTTTTGTTGTTTTGACTGTCCCTCAGTTAAAACCCTGCACAAAAGCAGCAATTTTGCCAACAATTACATATTAGTGCTAGTTTTGTCCTCTGTAAATTCCTAAACGCAGATGCTTTTCTAGTAGGTGGTGCTAATGATGTAAAATTAAATTTTCTTTGTGATTCCCTTAATTTAAAACAGATAATTAAAATATCAACAACCAATCGAAACTCCACCCTTGACTAGATTTGTGCAAACATGATACTTTCTATCACCCACCAGTCCTTTTACACATTTTAGGAAGAAACTGCCCTTTTTATTTATTAATAAGACATCTTTCAAATTTTAATCAAATATTTTCTGTTTCTGAATTCTCTTATCGGCCAATTTCGATGTTGGATCTTGAATTACAAATGAAAATTGGCTGTCTCTCACGGGGAACAGTAACATTATTAATGGAGTCTCTAACTTTCAAAACTTGATCAAAACAATATTCATAGAATCCTTCTCTAAGAAAAAGGAAAAAAATACATTCCAATGGAAAACCGTACATCTCAAGTCAATTCAAAAATTAATTAGAATTTAAGTGAATATACTTAAACATGGTAAAACGTCCGAAGCTAACTCACTGTGCAAACATATTAAAAAAAACCCCGTACATCTGCTTCTTCATACTATAAGTGTCAAGCCAAGGCTTTGCTGTCTACTAAGGCAAAACAATGACATAATTGAATATGAAAAAATGTGTGGGAAAAACCCAAAATAATACTGATGTCCATCTCCAACAAGAACCCTTAAATACAGCCACTAATATGAAAAATCCCTGTCCTTCTGAGTAAAAAGGCCCCCCCCTCACTTTAGACCCTTTATAATTTGAAATCTCTAAATTTCCCATTTATTTTACCCTCAGAAGTGGGGACAAAAATTAAGAACATAAAAAAATACATTCTGATTGAACTAACTTTTTAATTAAATTATCTCTACTGGTGGATTCCCAAAGTGTCGGTAAGTAGGTTATATTACCCGTGTAAAAAAAAAAAAACAAGTATGATTATCATGGTGTTCGATCCATTACACTAACTCCCGTTTTCTCCAAATTATAAGAAATCATTTAAGATGAGTGGATAACAGTAAGGATAGTACCAAATATTGAACAGAGAAAATTTGGAATTTTGCGCTCTACGTCCATCACCCACTATCTTGTTCATCTTAGGGATATAATACGTAGTTCCCTTGAAAAACTCATTACCTGGCTCAATATTATAACAGCGTGCTTACAAAAAGCTTTCGATTTAATTAACCATGAAACTTTTGTAGAAACTGTAAATAAATTTCAAGTTGACCCCTTTTTAATTGGAATAATAGCGTCTTTCCTCTCTAATAGAACACAAGTTATCAAACATCTTAAATTAAATTTTGACCCCCTTTGAAATTACAATGGTGAACGTCACTGAGTCCTTAAGGCCCAATTTTACTTAACTGTCAGAAAGAATAGAAGCAGTTCGAAAAAGGCACCTAAGAATAGTTTTCAATGAGAATAGAGCCCTTTTGCATCTATTTTCTTTGGAGAGCCAATCTGGTCACCCTGAAGGAAAGGAGAAAAAAAATTCCTTGCGTTTTAACAACAATACCTTCCAAAATTCTCGGGCAAACTCCCTTTTTCGTAGTTAATTTTCGGCCCTTCGCCCTCGCCTTCCTCGTTCTGCTTAAACAAAAATATTCTTTTTTATACCATTGAAATTGTCCATTGAAAAATATAAAAGATATTGTGAATATGTTAAATGACTCCCCCCTTTTTTACTTTACAATTGGTTAACGTTGGTTTTGCAAATTTTGAGCTACTTTTTATATTTTTTTTTAACCAAGTTGTGTTCTGAGGGTTTTACTCTCAGGACTAAAATATCCTTGTGTTTTTATTTAGTTTATTCCATTTTAATACAACGAGTTTTAATCGTTTTGACATTTTTTGCATTCTTTTTAACATTTCAAAAAATTTCCACTGAATCAAACTTACTTGTTCTTTTTTTAGTGCGTGTGTTTCTGCTTCTTGATTCTCAAGTGCACACCCACTCATCTGGCCCATCTGGGCTTGTGATAGCAATTTTTCAGAAATAAAAATCTTATCTTGCAGCCAGGAGCGTCCCGAGGATCATATCATTGGGAAGGGGCGATCTCCGTAAATTTTATCGAATCGCTACCGGATTTATGCTGAGTCTTCTGCAGAAATCAAGAATTTTGCTAAATTTTGCCCGATTTTGCAAAATTTCTGCCAAAATTTGCGTCTTCGGCGCAAATTTTACTCAATACCAAGAATTTAGGTGGCGGCGTGCCCCTCCTCACACCCCTCGGAACGCCCCTCCTTGCAGCACAGGATTAAATTATTTCTTCAACGAAAGTTTACATCTAACTGGGAACCAAAGAGCGTGGATAATGCCTGGACATAGTAATTTGACAAAAGACAAGAAGACATAGTCATAGCAGAGAATAATTAGGAAAAAATTAGTACTGGGGCAAGCTTTTTAGACTGGTTTCTGGCAATTTTTGTTTTCCGCTCTTGAAATACAAATGTGACGTTACAATTAAGAGAAAAAAAAAACATGTCATTCATAAAATGCGGGTTTTTTTTATCGACAAATGTGACTATGGTGTAGCTCGGGCATAATTTATAAGAGTGAAAAACAGTATTATTGCTGTCAAAAAAGAGAAAAAAAATACAGTATAGCATTTGGTTTCTCTCGGCATTTTTCCAGTGTAATAATAAATCAAAATTATTGTATTTAGTTTAATTGGCAAAATTAAAAAACGTCAAACATCAGATAATATTTTTTTAAGACATTGGCAATAGTTTTTATTTTTAAAAGTTGTCCATACTCTTTACTGAGAACTTGACCTTAGAATCACAGTTCTGTTAGGGCAATGTCACTGTTAAATTATTCATAAATTCACAGGCTACAATCACTTGGCGTTACAGGCCAAATTGTTAGCGCAATGCAAGGAAATTTAAATGTAATGCTCCTTTTCATCAGCATGTTACATGTTACAAATCCCACTAAAAAGGAAATAAACGTTTCCAAAATAAAAAGTAATGCATGGAGAGTGTTAGAAAATCTCTTACTTCATTTTGGAATCAGCAGATGACAGTATGTAAGAACAGTTGAAACTATTCATTTGGCAAAACCATGGTTAATGTTATTATTATTATTATTTATTGGAAAAGTTGTACAATTATTTAGTTGTACAATTGCATACAACCTTAGAATTGACAATTGTAAGAGAGTATCAAGTGAACGCGACATGCAAATTTTTGCTTCCAATTAGTGTTGATACCCAAAGGGCGTTTTGTTATCTTAGTGCTTTTTCTCAAACTATCGACTTGAAAGGGCATAAGAAAAGCAGTTGGCATACTTTTACAATAGTTTTAATAATATTGGTACAGTTCTGAATACATCACATTAAAAAAAAATCCGTTTTTGGATTCTCCAGCACACATAGAGGATGTGAAGAAAAAATTCCCCTAAAGGTGCCCTTTATTGAAAGGTCTTTTAGTGATCTTTAATAGCTAAAAATAATGTATGGGTCACTGTGTGTGTTTCAAGAATAAGCGAGATATGCAGGATGATTGTTATCGTGAAAACGCCGAGCGACTAAGACATAAATTTATAACCGCACTAATTGACGCGCTTGTAAGCAATACAGACAAACTACTACGACTAATTCTCAGGAAGTGTTGTTGACTTGATTCCAATCGCAGTTCGAATTATAGGATTATCTTGGGCCATCATGTCTTAATCCACTGTTTTTGAAGCCAGGTCTGATGCAAAAATTACTAGTAGCATTATGGGATTGAAGAAGTCTTTATCGTCTGGTCCTGATAGTATTCCTACTGAAGTCAGGACTAAAATTCTACCCCTTGGCCCCATTTTGGGTCTATCCTTCAGGGGCGAGGCTAGGGTTTTGGGTTTGGAGGGGAAAATATTGAAAGGGCTGACAAAACCGTCCAGTGTGTCGACAGATGCGGACACATAAGTTAATTTAAGATGACAAAGACGCCCAAAGTTCCAATGCATCACCACTGCGTGCCAACGCCTTGGAACTTTGGGAGAGAGCCCCCCCCCCCCTTTAACTACACCTCTGCTATCAGTACTTGAAAACAAATATTTTCTAGCGATTTTATTTTAGCTGTTAGAAAATTATAAAGATTACATACCAGGGACAAAATTTCAAGAAGAAAAAATGGCTATTTGTAGCTGATTCAGGAATGGTACATAATGTCTCAAATTAGTCTTAATTGTAAAATGCTATTTCCGAAACAAATTTGTGAAAATTTCAAACAATAGCCAGAAACCCCTAAAAATAGCATCGGATGAAAACAAAAAGTACACCATTGTAATCAACATGGCCGAAAAACTTCCACAGTAGACTTACAGTCCCCTGGCTTGAACAACAAGGATTTTTTTTTGCATGAGTAGTACTGATGTGTCCTCCTTTTTGATTATAATTAACTATTTTATCTCCAACATTTTAGTAGCCTATTAGGATTGCTACTTTTCTCTCCCTCGATCCAATGTCCCTGAGCCAGGATATACTATGCATCTCTTTTGCACTAACCTAGGTGCTAAATCCGCTAATTTTAGTACCAAATTTTCTGCCTAGGTGTAGTAGCTTAATTTCTGTTGGAAGAAAATTATTTATTATATGATGCATTTTAGATTTACAGATTGTAAATAAAGTTTTAAGAGAAGAATAGTGTGGTTCTAGGAAGGGAAGACGATTTGTCAACCAAATTTTCATTCTTAGATTAATAACTGAGAAGTGAATGAGTCACCAAACCTCTTTAGTGCTCAGTTTTATAGACTATGAGCAAGCGTCTGATTCAGACAATAAAAGAGCTTCAGCGAAGGTTATATCCTTGTATGGTATGCGAAATAAATACATTAAAGTGACAAGTGTACGAGAATTTTACTCAGGCAGGATGGATAGGATGCTTCGGCAGGGATTAGGGCTGATGGTAAATAAGGAAGCTGCGAAGTTTGCTTAGGTTGGGAAGGTATTAAAAATAGTATGCTAGTTGGTCATAGCAGTATGGGAATTTTGCCACTCTCTATGATGTTCCAGTGTTGCGCTAGCAGTGGGGAAAAAAGAAAAGAAAAAACGACTACACATCAGTGCTACCGATGCCAAACATTGTTTTTCTTTGTTGCTGAAGTCAGGGGACTGTAATTTTCCTGAAGAATGTTTTCAGCCATGGTTATTCCAAAGGTATACATGATCCTAAGCTTTGGAACCTATGTCTTTTACTATCTTTTAATCCTCTGTAACTTACTGAGCAGAGACAAGCTGTATGTTTTATTTGATAGCTCCTTCGCGGAAATGTATATTGTATTGCAACATCTTAAACCACTCTTAGATAATCACCAAATTAATTTTGATATCCCATATACCCATACTAATGCTACTACAACTTTAACACAACTTACCGCAGCACCAACCCATGCCTTTTTGACTCTGATATACGATATACCCAAAACTTTTTATTAAATCTAAGTACTTGAGATCTTTCTTAAAAAAAGGATAAAAAAATTAAGTATGACTCGAAGTTTACTCTTATAAATGCATTTCAATTCTTTTAGGACTGTAACTTATTTAATAACAATTTAACGCTGATAATATCTTGAATCTACAAACATTAATAATGCTAGTCTATACCACCTTAAAAGGACAAATAAGTCTCTTAGTTCTCAAAGGATTAAATAGCAACATTTAGAAGAACCAGATTGCTAAGCATGAAAGTTGAATTTTCAGCACAAGAATAAGTTTGAAGCCTCTATAAACTTGAATTTTTAAGTTGTAAAACTGGGAGATCTAATTTTTTTTTTAAACTAAAGTAAATGATGATGCTTGTACCTTGTAAAAAATAATATAGACATTTCACATCCATATGCCTTTAGATCTAAATTTTACGTTATTTCAGGCATTTTTGTTTTTTAAAGAAGGCTCAATTTTGACAAAAGACTTACAAAGAAAGCAACCTTGCGAAAGACTATTTTCTAACCATTTTCAGAAAATTGTTGATTTTCCCTGGAGTGTCTGATTTTGCGTTATAATCTTACTACCTTCTTCTAAAAGTGGCAGCTAAAATATGCAATTCACGTTTAAATTAGCCTTACAAAGTTAACTGACTGTCGAGGTCTTGATTTTATAGTGATTAATTGTACTTTTTTCTGTCGACTTGGAACTGAGCGCATTTTTAGGCAGTAATTTCAAATTTAATACTATAACACCCTATAAATTGAATATTCAGTGGCAACGTTGCATTCTTCCTGTGAACACGTGCTTTTGGATTCTTTTGAGATTTTTGGTGATTTTGATGTTTAAGAAGACTGTAAACAGCAGGAAAGTAAGTTGAATAATGGTATTAAAGTTGGAAGTGACAATATGAGCAGCCAAGACCCCCAGCAGGGGGGTCCACTAATTCCTGGAGCTTGTCCAACTTCGCCCTATATGATCATTCAGTATATTACAGCTCCAATGCCATACAGCCAGTTTCAGGCTGCCCATTTTCCCCAGTTCCAGCCTCAGCAGCAAGTTTTGCATATCCCAGTTAGTGACTCTAATGGACCACTCAGTACGCTTAGTATGAATGGATATAATTTACCTGTTAAAAACAGGTTCCAGGTGCTTGATAACAATAATGAATTTCCACCATTATCAGAGGATTCTGATGAGGATATGTCAAGTGTAAATCCAATGTTGGCAGAAGGATTAACCGATGGCAGAGTGAATGAAAAGACTAGATTCCCAAGTCTGGGTTTGAATTCATCCTTGGGAAGAAAACGTGTGAGGTCCCCAGTAGAGAATTTGCAAAGTATAGTAAAAAGGCAAGAATTAGAAGTAGAAGTTTCTGGTCAAAGTGAGATTCCGTTGAATGAATTGCTTCAAGTAAGAGTGGAATTTGAAGTGACAGATAAAAATGAGAAACTAGCAGATGATTTTTCAATATCGAAATGTTTAAAGGAGAATGTTTTTCCCATCAAGTTCGAATTTGAATCAAATAGAGAAAGGAATGTGTTGATAGTTCATGTCAACGACAATGAAGAAGCTGAAAAAGTAATGAAAATACAATCAATTAGAGGTGTATCAGTGAGGGGAAACAAGAAGGAATGTATCAAAAGAGGAATCATCAAGGGAGTGCCCTTGTATCTAAGCAATGAACAACTTAAAGAATGCATAGAGTCATCTGTTGAGATTACAGAAGTAATTCGTCAAAAGAGATATAACAGGGATTTAAAGAAACTTGAGGATAGTTATGCGGTTATGGTCGTTTTTACTGGCAATTTTCTGCCACCCAGTGTATGGTGCTGTGGAAGGAAAAAAGAAGTTTTTGTCTACAATCGTAGAATTCTCCAGTGTTTTAAATGCCAGCGTTATGGCCATGTACAGAAAAATTGTAGAGCAAATGAGCCAGTCTGTTTGAGGTGCTGTGGAAAGCAGGAGTCTGTGAGTTGTCCCCTCAAAAACAGTGATCCAGCAGAAAAACTTAAATCTTACCAATGTGCCAATTGTAAAGGCTGCCATTCTTCAACATCAAGGGAGTATCCAATTAGGCAGCAAAATAGAAATATTCTGGAAATGGCAGAAAAATATAACATGGGATATGGGAGAGCAAAAGTTATGTACAGAACATATGCCCAAGCTGTTCACAGTAACCAAATTCACAGTGCCAAGTCAACACAGCGTAGTTGTCTTCCAAACCAAGGAGCCGAACAAGACATATATAGAAGAGTATCAGACAAAGTTACAAAAATTCTTGTTGGATTATTATTATCCCCAGATTTGTTAGATATGGCCAGCCTTCCCCTGCTGGAGAAAGTGGAAAAACTTTGTTTATTTATCAATAAATTAAATATGGGACCAATTGATTGTGAAGCAATAAGAAGCAAATGTATTGACAAATGACTTTAAAGTTACTTTCTTGGAATGCATGTTCAGTGATGAAGGAGAAGAAGGACATGGTATGCCATTATGCGATTAAAGAGAAAGTGGATGTCATATGCATTCAAGAGACATGGCTTAAACCTTACATTAAAATTGGATATTATGGATTTAATATAGTAAGGATAAGATATTTTTTTTAGGATAAGATATTTATTTCAAAAAAATCGCTATCACAAGCCCACAAAGGGCCGAATTCGGACTTTGGAGTCGACAGTATAAATGGTTACACTAAAAATGCAAAGAACAACAACAAAATAGAGAAAACCATAATGAACAATCATTTAAAAGTCAATATTTAAAACTGTAAAAAGTCAATTAAAAAATTAAAAAGATAAAAACTGGTCAAACTAAACTTAGAGTGAGACATAAATACATTTAAATTAAAAGGTCTACTAAGAAAATGTCAATAATTCAACTAGAGTAAATCAATAAAAGAGTTAAAAACAATAAAAACTTATCAAAAAGAAAAAAAGGGGGGAGGGGGGAGCAAATGAGTGCAAGAACCTGGGCAGTACCATCAGCTAATAAACAAAAAAGAGGGGGGGGGGGGAAGAAACTATTGAGACATTTTATTTATTTTTCTGTAATGAAGGGAATAAAAGTTCTTTCGTATCTGGAAGTAACGCAGCGAATAGGGGACAAAGCAGGGATGGGCTCAGAAACAGCTAGAGGCGGCCGTAATCTGGATGGGGAGTGACGTTTGGGGAAAATACTTGCCGTCCGAGGGTTTGTTATGGCATTTTTTGCAAAACGGAGGCTCAAAGAAACTCTCCTTTGCTCCAGGGTTTTCAGACTAGCTGTTCTTAGGAGCAGAGAGTATGGCACCTTGCCTTCTTTGAAAATTATTCGCAAGACCCTTTTTTGAATCGATTCGATTTTTTTCGATTCTTCGCGAGAGATACCAGGGTGCCAAACTGGACAAGCATATTCTAGATGCGGGCGGACAAAAGACGTGTAAATTCGTAAGGAGTGGGAAGGGGGGACGCTGAATTTATTTAGGAGCTTAAGGAGGGCGATAGACACATTAGCTCTATGGATGATGTCTTTAACGTGGATATCCCACTTTAAATTTGAAGAAATTGTGACGCCAAGTAGTTTAAATGAGGACACAGAAATTTCAGGAGGGATAGAATTAAGAAAATAGGGCGAGAATTTGAGGAAACAAATGGGCTTTATCATGGACTTAGAGGCGTTTACTGTCATGGCTAAGTCTAAGGCCTTGTCTTCAATTTCATTGAGGATACTCATAGGGTCACTTATTAAATTTCTGAAGCAAGTTTCAACAACCGTTAGGTTATCAACAAATTTCCATCGGTCAGGAAATTCCTTTGCAAGGCTGTTGATCATTACTGAAAAAAGGAGGGGACCTAGGAGAGTACCTTGGGGTATGCCGTTGTGGACAGGGAGAGGATTTGAATAATGGTTTTGGTATTTGACAACTTGCGATCTATTTGTTAAGAAGGAGGCAACTAATTTCACCAGTAAGGGATCAATATTGAACTCGTTGACAAGTTTCTCAATTAAAATATTGTGGTTAACAAGGTCGAATGCTTTCTGAAGGTCAATGGAAATTAAATTTAGCCAGGAATTAGGCTTTTCAAGGGTTTTCCCGATGTGATCAATAAGAGAAACGAGGTAATGGGAAGTAGAGGTGGATTTTAGATTCCCAAATTGTTTCAAGTCAGTAAGAGGTAGGATTTTTCCTTTAGCCAATCTGCAAGTAATCCTTCACAAAGTTTCGAGAAAATAGGAGTAAGAGTTATAGGCCGAACGCCTTCAAAACCAGGCTTTCCGTTTTTCTTTTTCAAAGGGGTTATGAAACCCTGTTTCCAAATTGTAGGAGTTTGCCCAGACTTGGTAATTTTGTTAAACAGGAAAGACAAGGGCTTAGACAAGAAATCACCGAAATCACTAATAAGAGGAAAGGGGATATCCAAAGGACAAATACTTGTCTTTCTTAGTTTTTGAATTCTTCTTTCTATCTCAGACGGGGAAACAGTGGGTAAAGAAGGGGAAAGGGCTCCTGATGGTAATTGGTCGGACAGTGGTGGAAGGCTCTGGACAATGGAAGCGAGGAATTTATTGAGATTATTGGCAGTAATATCAGGGGACTCGTGTAGATTGAAGTTAAGCTGTTCAAACCTCCTGCCACATAGCTTTTCAACCTCAGAATACCAGTTTTTTGGTTTATTAGTAAACAATACTTCGACCTTATTTTTGTAGTACGATCGTGCCAATTTGCGAATTTCTCTCTTAATTGATTTTCCTAGTTTATTGGCTTCATCTTGTTTACCATTTTTGAAAAGCTTCAATTTGGTTCTAATTAGTGTTTTTATAGTTTGGTTAATAAAGGGTTTATCACTGGAGCACTTTTTAAATTTTTTTTCAGGGAAACAAATTTGATATTTGTCAATTAGATTTTTGTGGAACAAAGCCATTTTCTCATCAATATTTTTTAAACTGTAAACATTGGACCAATCTTCAGTATTCAGCCACATCCCAAAAGAAAGAAGACCAGAATTTTGAAGAGGGCGATAACTGCCATAAGTTATTGAGGAAGAATGCTTAAAATTTGAGGAGGGGGATAAAAGAATCGAAAGATGATAACTCTCACCTAATGGAGGCAAAGCTGAGGGAGGGTTGTAAAAATTATACATATTAGTTAAAATAACATCAAGAGAGGTATTTCCCCGAGTCACTGGTATTTTAACAATTTGCTTAACTTTAAGTGAGGAGCAAAAAGAATCCATTTTAATGTCATTTGCATCGCCAACTAAAAATAGACCAACATTGGGGTATTTAGAAATAACAAAATCAGCACTTGTCTGCAATTGCTGGATGAATTTACGTTTTGACTCGATATTTTGATTTGGGGAGTAATAGAAAACAGCTATTGCAATAATATTAAATGGATGAGGAAGAACTTTTGGTCTAATACTTAGCCAGAGGATTTCATCATACTCGGATACACTAGGTACACGAATAAGCTTTGGGTAAAGGTTACTCTTAGTAAAGAACAAAACACCGCCACCTTTATTACCCAGTGGGTGGTCTAAAGGACGGAGTTTAATAAACTCCGCATAATTTGTCAGGTGCAGAGACCCTGGGTCATGGGACTGTACTTCCGTAATAGCTATAATATCGATTTGGTTTGATTCTGAAAGCACCTCGAGTTCGGTAAGCTTTTCAAAATTAAGACTTTCAGCATTAGTAACTAAAAGTTTAGGAAAAACAAACCGATTGGGGAATCTCGACAGGGATACTTGGTGTGTTTGAGAATTTCCTGGGTGGGGTTTCAATTTAATATTATGATGCTGCGGAGGAGTAGGATAAGAGAAGGATTTACCTTGGGGATTTGGAGGTGGAAGGAAGGGCGAGGATACAGACGAAGCATGACGAGGAAGGTGCGACTTGTTTTCAGTTATCGGGAAGTGCGAACAATTAGGATTTAATACAAGACAATTATTAAATGCAAAAGGTCTCAGACCTGAGTTACACTGGTAGGGTGGGCACGCGGGGTAAAACGAATGGGTCGGAGGCGGGGTTTGGTGGATATAGGGTAAGAAGCAGTTGAATCAGGAGGATTTTTGGTAGGGAGGAAAGGCGGAGATGGGAAGGTAAGAAGGTGCTGGGAAATAGAAGTGGGGTGGGAACTTTCTGGGAGGAGGGAGGTTGGATTTGCTTTGGCAAATGACGGATGGAGGCCAGAGCCAGTCAACAGCATCTTGGGCAAATGGAGTGGGTAGGGTATACAAGGGGGCTTGTGACTGGGGGGAATATGAGTAAGAGGGGATTGTGGTAGGGTTTTGGTGCAGTAACGTCTGTGATGATGATTTGACTGGTCGTGAGTAAAATTTCGGGTTGGAGGGGCGTTTTGGGTAGAGAATGCCTGGGACATGTTGCTTTGTAAAGGATAAGGAGTTAGGTAATGAGGGGTAATTAATGAGGGAGGAATGGGGTCCGTAGTGCTGCCTAAAAAAAGGGGCTTTCCAGTGTTGAATCCTTGACTGGTAACAGCTGGGACTGCCCAAGTTTGTGCACTTGTTTTTTGTTTGCAGCTCAATTTATTTCGTAAAAAGGAAGGGGGGACATAAATATGCAGGCTATCACACCCGAAACAACACCCACTTGATGCTAACTTACATAAAGGAACGTGGTCAAAATTACACTTTGTTTTAGTACACTTGCCAGTGAGGTAAAAACGACATAAGTGCAATAACGAGCACTTCTTTTGGTCGCACTTGTTATATAGAAATCAAGAACAAACTCTTGGACTAGCTTCATTTTGTTTTTTGAAGTTACGAGTAATAGATCCATGATTATAGGGGCACTTTGGACCTAATTTACAATTTCCTTGCTTAAAAAACTTGCAATTTTTTATAGCACTATTATCAGGAATACTTTTTTCCTGCAGCTTGCTTGAAGCACGATCATGTCCAAAATTACATTTATCACCTAATTTGCAAATACCTGCCAAAATTATATTAGCACATTTGCGATTATTTGCAGAGAAGACCTTATTATTAGTCAGAATCACTTCAGTACTTTCAAAACAAATTCGGGCATCTCTGATTGAGTTCTCAAGGTCAGGATTATACTTAGGTTGAATAGAGGTGATATTGGGGTCAGGTAATGTTTCTGAACATGGGTTTATATCACTCGTAGTGGCTAAAGTAGATGAACTTAATCCTCTGCTTCCTTCATTAATATTCATTGAGCTTGGGTACAATGCACTATTTTGATGATGAGAATCTAAGGTGTTATTTACCTCGTTTGCGATGGAATAATTTGTAAGTTGACTGCTTGAATCATTTTCATAAATTGACAAAAAATCTCTAATTAGCATTAACACATCCGTTAGCTTTTCTTTTAAAGTCAAAATTTTTGTAAAATCTGCTTGTGATGAGGGGAATGTCGTGACGCTGTCCGTTTGAACATATTTATCCATGCTGCATTGAGTGGTTTGGCATGATACATACATTTGGCCTTCGGGAAGAACTTCAAGAACTTGGCACTGGGGTGGGGCAAGGACAATTGTAGGACCAACTGAACTAGCCTCCTGGGGCTTGTTTGATTTTTCTGTTGAAACAGAAAGCTGGCTGTGTGGAGGGTCATGATAAGGAGTAGGACTGCTTAGGTCACTTAGGATGCTAAGAATTCTTTTTCTTTCAACTGGGGTACAAGGCGTTCGGGGGAAGCCAGAACTGGGTACAGAAAGACCTGGAGAAGAAGTAAGGTTTACCTTGGATTTAGTGGAGCAGTCAAGGCACATCCAGGAGCTACTCCAATTAGTAATGTCTATCCTGGCACACTTTTCGGCCCCTGCGTGGAATCAAGAGTCACAATTGGCACATTTGATTGAGTTAGAAGTAACTCGTAGTCTGCATTCTGGACAGTATTGTTTTTGTTTTGCCATTTGGACAAAGGTCACATTCACTGTAGCTTTGAACACTGTAGCTTGAGAGGTGTTGACAGGTTGAACTCTGACAAAGAACTGAAAAAGGAAAGATAGAATAACAAAGGATGGAGGAGGTGTTATGATTGCAATCCGTACAAATTTGCATTATGAACAGTGGGACATTGATTATGTTGATGAGCCTTCAGAAGATGTGGAGGTAATTGGATGTAAATTATATCTTGACTCCAAAACTGTGATCAAAATTGTGAATATTTACAATCCAAGCGGTAACAACAAGGAAGTTGGTTCCTTGGCAGCTGGAATTTTTGATGAGGTACCTAAAGAAGAAGAACTTATAATAGTTGGTAACCTTAATGCACACAGTAAAATGTGGTGAAGATGTGATTTAATTAATCACTCCGGAAAAAGTATAGAGCAATTTTTACTTGAAGAAGATATATACTTGGCCACTCCTAAGGGTTTACCTACAAGAAAGAATGTGCAATCCAGTACTTATTCAACTATAGACTTGGTGTTTACAAGGACTAGATTTTTCAACAAAGTAGATATTGAGGTGGTAGAAGATCCTACACTGCATAGCGACCATTTACCAGTGTTAGTGCATGTGGATAAGCCATGTCCACAGCAAACAACTAGCATTCCAAGATTTAAGATTAGAAAGGCAAATTGGAAGGAATTTAACTGTCAACTTGAAAATATGAACATTAAACAAATTGTGCAGCAAGCACAGTCCTTGGATGACAAAGTGAAAGCTATTCAAGATGGAATCATAATAGCAGCCAAAAACTCTATACCCATGTCTGATGGATGTGAAACCATAAGGAATTATTCTAAGTGGCGGAATGAGGAGTGTAGTCAGTTCAAAAAGGAGTTAAAGTGCCAGCAAAACATTTACAAGCGGATATCTACAGTCGAGAATTATGTTGCAGTTAAAAAGGCTTACACCAAGTTTAAAGAATGTGTGATTGAGGCAAAATGTAGAAGTCGAGAGAATTTGTTGAAAGTCTGGATTTTAGGAAGCCAGTGTCTAAAGTTTACCAGTTTATACAGAATATGAAAGCAAAAGGTGATAAGACAGGAACCCCCCCCCTCACTTTTGAAAACAAGATATTGATTAGTGATTTAGAAAAAGCCAATGGAGGTGCAAAGCATTTATTAAAGACTATCGGAAGAGAAGATCCCTTTCATGATGAGGTAGCACGATCAACAGCAAAAGTAAGAAGACTTAGTAAAGTTAATAACGATGCACCCTACAACCAGCCATTTAACATGAAAGAGTTGGAAAATATTGTGACGAGTCTTCTAGATACTTCCCCAGGCACTGACATGATTCATTCACGATTCGTGAAAGCAATGCCTAATAAATGGATGGATGCATTATTGGAAGTAATGAACCTTGCTTGGGACAGTGGAGTGTTCCCTACTATTTGGAAAAAAGGCCAGGCCGTGATGATACCTAAGCCTGGTAAGGATATGTCAAAAATAGAAAACTATCGATTTATCACACTGTTACCAGTACTAGGTAAAGTTTTTGAAAGAATGATAAAAAGGAAGATAAACTGGGAGATAGAAAAGAGGGGTTTTCTAAAAAGATATCCAGTGTGGTGTTAGGAGAAAGAAAAGCACAGTTGAAAACCTGCTCTGTTTTAAACAAGATGCCCTTTATGCATTGCAGAACGGATGGATTATGGTTATTGTCCATTTGGATGTGAATGGTGCTTTTGATTCAATGGTGCATCGTCAGATATTGAGTGGGGTTATGGAAGCTAGAATCAGAGGAAGGACATTAGCTGTTACTGAGAATTATTTGACAGGAAGAGAAGACACTGTTAGAGTTGGCTCTGTAGAGTCTAGTATTATATTAAGAAGAAGACGCGGGGTTCCACGGGGATCAGCACTTGGTCCTGATTATT
>JAQQPU010005574.1:10171-46579 GCA_029168905.1 Artemia sp. Kazakhstan ARC1039
AAGATCCACTAACCTTAGTCTTAAACATCAGATGTACAACTATCACGAAGCCTTAAAGGAATTAACTCGGTTAAAAAAAAACTTAAGAATCATTGTCGATATTAGCCTTCTAATTTTTCTGGACTGCATGTATCATTAGGAACGAATGCGCTGTTGAACTAACTATCAGACACTATGTACATTGAGGCTGTCAAAAAAGCGTAACTATAATATGCGAGGAACGACTGAGGGTATTAAGTAGTAATTTTGAGGGCATGTTGAGAGGGATGTCGAACTAAACAAAAATACACTGTAAGCCTCCATGTTTCCAAAACTGCATATCTTCAATACTCCAGAAACAACTCAGTAAGTTGAAAAATTTTTCGGCATGTTGTGGCGAATGAAAAGACACTTTGTCTCTCCAGGTTGTCAAAAAAGCGTATCTGAAATATTCCCGGACCGGCTAAGGGTGTTAAGCTAAACCTTTCATGGAATGTTGAGGGTGACATTGAACTGAATAAGAGGCGCCTCATACATTTTGGTTGTCACATGGCCGATCTGCCATACCTGAGGAACGGCTTATGGTATTAATTTGAAACTTTCAGGCGATATTCAGGATATGTTGAACAAAATCAAAAGACTCTGTATGCGTCCATGTTGTCAAAAAGACGTGCCAAAAATGTTTCAGGAACGGCTAAGGACAATAAGTTGACAAGCTCATGGAATATTGAGTCTGACATTGAACTAAATAAAAGACTGTATATAGATCCTGGTGGTCATAAGGACCTATCCGCAATATCTCATGAACGTCTTACGGTATTAAGTTGAAACTTTCAGGAAATGTTCTTGAACATGTTGGACTAAGTCAAAACACTATATGCATCCACTTCTTTAAAAGGGCGCAGTTGCAACAAGCCAAGAACATCAAACGGTAGGCTATTAAATTGGAACTTTCAGGGAATGTTAAGTGGAGATACTTTATTAAAATAACAAAAAAAACTAAGTCCATTGAGTATTTCACAATGCCATATCTGCAATACCTCTAGAGTATCTAAAAGTATTATGTTGAAACTCTCAGAGTAAGGTGGGGGAGTATTGAACAAAACTCAAAGGTAATATATGCATTCAGGTGGTAAAAAAAAAAATGTATCTACAATATCTCTAGAATGGTTAATAGTATTCTGTTGAAACTTTCAGTGAATATCGCGGGGGCTGCTGAGCTCAACCCAAAGATGCTATGTGTACCCATGATGTCAAAATCACTGCATTAAATCAGGAATGGCTAAGATAATAAGTTCAAACTTTCAGGAGGCATTGAGGAGAATGCTAAGTTAACTCAGAATTCACCATGTGCACCTAGGTGTCATAAGGGTAAATTTGCAATATGTCAAAAAGACTAAGGGTATTAATTTGAAACTTTCAGGGAATATTGAAGGAGATTTTGAACCAAATAATAAAGGAATATATGAATTCAGGTTATCAAAAGGACATATCTTTAATACGCCAAGTTAGATTAAGGGTATAGATTAACAAAATAACTATATCTTAAAGAAGAGAGAAACGAGGACAATAACAACCAGGGAAAAACAGAAGAAAAATTATGCAAATGTTTCGGTTGAGATTTCCGATCCTTTCAGTTAACCTTCTCTACTATTCACGGTTTTTTGTTTTGTCGTGAATACCCAGTGTGGTCACAGAAAATATTCAATATAAAATAACGGCATAAGAGACCAAGCTGGAACTGTGAGGGAATATTGGACAGAGAGATCAAGCATGTTTTAAACTTTGACTTTAGCAGGGGATTTATCGAGGACAAAATGTGTTTGTATTCGTTGTTATTGTGAAATATCCTTTTTCTTATGTTAACCTGCTTAAAATTCCAGACCACGAAGACTAATCAATAAAAGTTTGGAAACCAAGGTAATCCCAACAGGAGACACATCTGGTTGCACTGATTCTTGACTTTCTGTTTTTATTTTATTTTCTAACAGTAAATCAGAACTATTTTTAACAAATGAGTTCAAAACGCATTTATATAAGCAAACAAGCAGTTAAAATCAAGTATAAAACGATGCGATTCACATAACGAAATGGTCGATCAATATTTTTCTATACTCAAAGCTGTAATATGAGGCCCTGGCTGCAGCCTTATAGAAGGCCTGAAATTATGCAGATTTTCATTCCATTTATTTGAAAAAAATTTCTCCTACCCATGCATCCAAAGTTTGACAGTAAAACTATTCTTGAAATTTGTATTATTTTTTTCCAAAACATAAATAACAAGCTGAAGTTCTGATTTTTAAGGAGAAAAAGTAAAAAAAGTTTTAGAAAATCTCCTTTTACTAACCAGTAAAAAAAATCAATTAAAAGGAGCAAAAAATTATTAAAAAAAAGCTTTTTCCATAAATGAAGTTTTCCAAAGAAAAGTTAAGAGCTACATTCAACCAAAGACACGTAGAAACAAAGTCAAATAATAAGTCAAGCTTAGAACTAACAGAAATCACTATCAATGAATGAATTAGACAAAAAGCGTACAAAAATTACAATAGACATAAACGAACAAAAATTACAACATGAAAAGGGCTGACGCACCCTAAGACTTCTAAAGAACAGAGCGTCATTTACGCTTTTCCGAAAGCAGAATACATTCTAAATATATTCTCTTTTCTAACGTTAGTAAATCCAAAATTATTGACATTTCGGGAAATGAAGATAAATATATATACTGGAAAAAACATCAGTAGAAGAAAGAGTTCCAGCACTGGGGGAGTCCATGTATGGGCATTGACCTACTAACGGGAGTGACGCAAAGCTTTATGGAGCAAACATCAAATATGGATTATTTAGAAGTTATTACATCGCAAATTTATAATGTAAGTTCTGTTTATAAATAATTAATTGAGATATTTGCATAGTAAATTTTCACCAAAGCGTATCATTGACTAATGTGGATATAGCACTCGATGTGCTATATCCTTTTGTCGGAAATGAATTTTAGCCCCCCACCACAATATATTCCAAATCAGGATATATATTTACATATTAGGAAGGATGGGGTTGCCTGAAGTCTATGTTAAGTGTAAGCCAACTAGCATTATATTTGCACATTAGGGGGATGGGGTTGCATGAAGCAAATATTAAGTGTAAGTCAGCTAGCAATTTTACCTCTGATCGCATTAATTTTCTACTAGACTAGCTTTTGAAAATTAGGAATAAGATTTTCAATTCTGTAAGATTAAAAAAAATTTTGTTGATTGATAATATTAGCGTGTTTTTGTCTAAACTAATAAAATAAAAGATATCATAGGTCAATTGCTCCCCATAAGCTAGACGGAAATAGCTACGAAGACCACACTGCATTTCCATCATAAACAACGGGAAAACATTTTTATACAAGTTGCATTAATATGGAAGATGGAGAGGGGGTGATGGGGTTGCATGAAGCAAATATTAAGTGTAAGTCAGCTAGCAATTTTACCTCTGATCGTATTAATTTTCTACTAGACTAGCTTTTGAAAATTCGGAATAAGATTTTGAATTCTGCAAGATTCTAAAAATTTTTGTCGATTGATAATATTAGCGTGTTTTTTTGTCCAAACTAATAAAATAAAAGATATCATAGGTCAACTGCTCCCCATAAGCTAGACGGAAACAGCAACGAAGACCACACTGCCTTTCCATCAAAAACAACGGGGAAATTTTTTATACAAGTTGTATTAATATAGAAGATGGAAAGGGGGTTCGGGGTTGCATGAAGCAAATATTAAGTGTAAGCCAGCTAGCAATTTTACCTCTGATCGCATTAATTTTCTACTAGAATAGCTTTTGAAAATTAGGAATAAGATTTTCAATTCTGTAAGATTCTAAAAATTTTTGTTGACTGATAATATTAGCGTGTTTTTGTCTAAACTAATAAACTAAAAGATATCATAGGTCAACTGCTCCCTATAAGCTAGACGTAAATAGCGACAAAGACCACACTGCCTTTCCATCATAAACAACGGGGAAATTTTTATACAAGTTGCATTAATATAGAAGATGGAGAGGGGGGGTGAGGAGGGGTATAAGAATTAGGAACTCTTAGCTAGTTTCAAAGATAAAGTTCCCTCAAAAGTTGTAAAAATGATTTTTTTTTAAGTAAACTATTATCTAATTTCTTTTTAGGGATACTTTTGAAGAATGTGACTGTCCTTCCATCTAAAGGGCCCGAATCGAGGATGAGAACCAATTACGTTCTACAGTAATTCACTACATTGACTCTTCGAGGTCCTATACGCAAGGAGAGAACACGAGGGTCCATATACAAGAAGGCAAAATGGCTACGGGCATGACAATCTCGCGAAAAGCAAATGTAAGATTAAAATTTATTGACATTTTCTCTAATGAATTTTCTCCCAAGTCAATTTGATGGACAGGGATTGTACCTTTTATTATTTCTATCATTTACACATGTGGATGTCAAGTTGCGTAATAAAAGACTTCGAAATAATTCTAGAATAATACAGGTTCTAATTTGCGTAATATTTCTTGTCAACTTTCAATTACAGCATGCATGAATTTGGGAAACGCGATAGAATGCTTATAAAAGCACATCAAAAAGATAAAAATTCTCATCTTTTTAAAGGAAGAGATGTAAGACGTTATGCACAGCTAAATTATGCAAGGAACAATCCTGTAGTATCATTATGGTAAATTTCCAATTCGATCTGTGAATGTTCCTCTAAAAGCGTTATTTTTTGTGATTTCAAATAAAATTCATTGACTTTTTTAACATTCTATTAATCAAAGGTCCAAAGAAATATAAAGCTATATATTTGAATATTAGGGATGGTGAAATAGAACCTATAAACCATCACTCTCACCTGAACCCTTCTCCGGTTTTTTAATACCCGAAAATCACGACTTTCTAAATGAATGTTCTACCGAAAAGGTTTTTTTTTTCGAGATTTCAAATAGAATTCTATGACATTTTTAATATTCTCACTACTCAAAGGTCCAAATGCAAGAACTTTTACTTGAATTTCATTTAATCTATACACTGATATCTAAAATTTTGTCATGGTGATAACCGTAAATTTCGGTGTCCTTTTTGCACGTCCTGCATTTACAGAAAGATGTCATCCTTCTCAAATCTCGGGTTAGCAAATTGAACTTTGTTTGTCTGCACCAATAACATCTCGCATCTTTTACAATGTCATTGAGGTTAATTGGGTAGTACTCCATTTTGGACTTCGTTAAGGAGTTCTGAAAGTAGAAGTTTATTTTGATTTTTTCTTCAAAAAGTTCGATGTATCTAGTACTATATTAAATATGTAACCTGCGGAGTTCTAAGTGCAAAGGACATTTTCGGGAGGGGGGGGGGTGAGGAAGGGAATGAATAAGCTATTTCATCTTTCCAAAATAATTTTGGACACTGACCTTCCACAGAAAAGCAATAGCTTTTTAAATTGAAATAACTGACTTCCTTGTACAATCTATAGTCTAGGTTTAAAGACGATGGTCAACAAATGTACGTTTTATCGAGAAAATATTAGAAAATTTATAAAATTTATAAAATAGTAAAATTTATAGTTTATAGTATGAATGACATGAAAAAGCATGAAGTACTACTACTACTACTACTAGCAACTCACTTCAACATAAGGACCCTTGAGATCAATACAACTACGTTTATGAATGAATGTTTATATCGACACCTCTCTTAGAGGTACTTATAGTCACCCAGAGGGCCCTCAATGTCATAGCCTCAACTTTTCTTCCCCTCCAGTGGTGATATAAGATAAGATAAGTTTTATTCTTCATTAAATACACATACAATATTAGATGTTATAAATCCCTCAAAGGCTCATTGGCCTGTACAAAGAGGGAAGACATATGAATTACATACTCAAGGATAAAAAACAAAAGAAAATTTAAAATGATCACTTACTCACATATGAAGGAGAAGAAAAGAAAATATAAATAAAATAGAAACTATAGAAACAATTAGAATAAATAAACTAAATTAATTAATTATATTAAATAGACTCGAAAAAAAAATTATTACTATAAGCGAATTCCTGTCGTCGAAACAGACTGTAATTATTAGACTGTAATAAAATGGTGCGAAAGCAATAAAATTTAACCTGTCTTCATGAATGCTACTCCTTAGTGAACTATACAAGTTTCACCAATAAATATTGATAATCATACCTGAGGCCTGGGAGTCATAGCGCAATACATATACCATAGGATAATACAGGAGGATAATACATATTCCTCCTAAGTCCAATAGAGCAATGCAGATTCAATATACAGTTGAATTTAATATTTTAAATTAAATATAATTTTGAAAAATTAATTATTCGTTCAACACTTCCGTGATGAAAATGACATCGCGATCGTTATCAGTGATAAATGTGACAACACGTTCAGACTCGATGGGTGCAATGCCTGACTTCTCTTGTTGTTGAATCACTGGGGTT
The DNA here is from genome assembly GCA_029168905.1 of Artemia sp. Kazakhstan ARC1039. Classification (NCBI taxonomy): domain Eukaryota; kingdom Metazoa; phylum Arthropoda; class Branchiopoda; order Anostraca; family Artemiidae; genus Artemia; species Artemia sp. Kazakhstan ARC1039. The sequence goes on from JAQQPU010005574.1 coordinate 16,615, forward strand.
GGAGCATGAGTGTTTAACCTGACAATGCGCTCCAACTTCATTGAGGCCAAGCCTGACTTCAATTGTTGTCGAATTGCTGGGATTTCAGCTAGGGTGATGATAATGCCCCCCCCCCCTTCGCTACTGAATTATAGAATATGAATAAGTTGTTGAATTCAAGAAGCCATATTAAAATAAAAAAAACAACAACAAAAGAGGAAAATGAAGAAAAGACAAACAAATAGCTTCAAATTGTTTTCGATTTCTTATTGAAAAAGATGGTTGCATTTTTAATCGATATCTACGCTACTATAACATTTTTTCGAGGGAGGGGAATGAATAAGTTACTTCATCTGTCCAATGTTCATCTGTCCAGAATAATTTTGGACACAGACCATCTCATCATTCAAATGTTGAACTTCCAAAGAAAAGCATTAGCTTCTTAAATTGAAATATCTTAAATTTGTTTGAAAATTGCTTCTTGTTAAGGTTTTCTTTAGTTTCAAAATGTTTTCGATTTCACATTGATGAAGAATTTAAACACAAGTTCAACTAGTTTGTTTTGTCCGGCATAGTTGAAAGGTCCATACCTCAGACAAACTAAGAGTTTTCTTTTTGACTTTGTTTGACAATTTACTTCTTTTAAGGTTTTCTTTAGTTTCAAAATTTTTTCGATTTCTTATTGAAAAACTTGATTCAAATATTGAACTTCCAAAGAAAAGCAACAGCTTCTTCAATTGAAATATCTGAACTTTGTTTGACAATTTACTTTTTTTTAATGTTTTCTTTAGTTTCAAAATATTTTCGATTTCATATTGATGAAGAATTTGAACATAGCTTCAACTAGTTAAATTTTTTTTCCGGCATAATTGAAAGGTCCATACCTCAGACAAACTAAGAGATTTCATTTTGGCTTTGTTTGACAATTTACTTCTTTTTAAGGTTTTATTTAGTTTCAAAATGTTTTAGATTTCATATTGATGAAGAATTTAAACACAGCTTCAACTTGTTATTTTTTGTCCGGCATAGTTGAAAGGTTCATCCCTCAGACAAACTAAGAGATTCCATTTTGACTTTGTTTGACAATATACTTCTTTTTAAGGTTTTATTTAGTTTCAAAATGTTTTCGATTTCATATTGATGAAGAATTGAAACACAGCTTCAACTAGTTTTTTTTTGTCCGGAATAGTTGAAGGGTCCATACCTCAGACAAACTATGAGATTTCATTTTAACTTTGTTTGACAATTTACTTCTTTTTAAGGTTTTCTTTAGTTTCAAAATGTTTTCGATTTCTTATTGATGAAGAAGGTTGCATTTTTAATTAGCAACTACGCTAATATAACATTTTTTTTTTGGGGGGGAGGGGGATGAATAAGCTATTTCATAAGTCTAAAATAATTTTGGACACTGACCTTCTCCTGATTCAAATATTGAACTTCCAAAGAAAAGCAATACCTTGTTTTATTGCGCGTTTAAGTCAAACAGCTCGTGCTAACAAACTATAAGGAGCGACTCGGACCATCTAGTTAAAATTTTAAGACTATTATTTTTATTAAGTATAGTAGAAGGGTCCAGCAACTTTGTCATTGGGAATATTGAGCATGTCAAACCCACAACTATGCCAAATTTTGATTTCATATAGAAAAAAAAGAGATATAAAATATTTTTCATGAAAATGACTATGTCAATAAAAAAACGAACAAAAATTCATCTAAAAAAAGCTACTGGAACTTTAAATCAAAGATGAATTTCATTATTGAGATAGTATTAAACAAAAAAAAAAAACAAAAAAAAAAACAAAAGTTTTACAACGTTTGAGTTATTTATTGCTATTCTCTGATTGATGTATCTTTAGTTCAATGTAGACTGTTCTAAGAAACCATATACACAGACTTATATTGTGAACGAAAGTAGCAGTAAACTACACTCGACATCTAGATTAACCTATGTTATTAAAGAAATAGAAAAACAAGTAAATGTCTTCCATCACTTACCCACAGAACTTTTCACACTGAAACCGTTATATTAATCAGATAAAATATTATCATTTAATTCCCAGGCCCCTGTTTTTAGATGAATTTCTGTTCGTTTTTTTTATTGACATAGTTGCTGGACCGTTCTACTATACTGAATAAAAATAATTGTCTTAAAATTTTAACTAGATGGTCGGAGTCGCTACTTATAGTTTGTTACAACGAGCTGTTTGACTTAAACGCGCAATAAAACAAGGTATTGCTTTTCTTTGGAAGTTCAATATTTGAATCAGTAGACGGTTAGTGTCCAAAATCATTCTGGATAGATGAAATTGCTTATTCATCCCCCCCCCCTCCCAAAAAATATATAATAGCTTAGTTGCTGATTAAAAATGCAACCATCTTCATCAATAACAAACCGAAAACATTTTGAAATTAAATAAAACCTTAAAAAGAAGTAAATTGTCAAACAAAGTTAAAACTAAATTTCATAGTTTGTCTGAGGTATGGACCCCTCAACTATACCGGTCAAAAAAAAACTAGTTGAAGCTGTGTTTAAATTCTTCATCAATATGAAATCGAAAACATCTTGAAACCAAAGAAAACCTTAAAAAGAAGTAAATTGTCAAACAAAGTCAAAATGAAATCTCTTAGTTTGTCTGAGGAATGAACCTTTCAACTATGCCGAACAAAAAATCACTAGCTGAAGCTGTATTTAAATTCTTCATCAATATGAAATCTAAAACATTTCGAAACTAAAGAAAACCATAGAAAGAAGTAAATTGTCAAACAAAGTCAAAATGAAATCTCTTAGTTTGTCTGAGGTATGGACCTTTCAATTATGCCAGACAAAAAAAAATTAACTAGTTGAAGCTATGTTCAAATTCTACATCAATATGAAATCGAAAACATTTTGAAACTAAAGAAAACCTTAAAAAAAGTAAATTGTCAAACAAAGTTCAGATATTTCATTTAAAGAAGCTATTGCTTTTCTTTGGAAGTTAAATATTTGAATCAAGTTTTCCAATAAGAAATCGAAAACATTTTGAAACTAAATAAAACCTTATAAGTAGTAAATTGTCAAATAGAGTCAAAAAGAAAACTCTTAGTATGTCTGAGGTATGGAGCTTTCAACTATGCCGGACAAAAAAAACTAGGTGAACCTGTGTTTAAATTCTTCAGCAATATGAAATCAAAAACATTTTGAAACTAGAAAAAAAACTTTAAAAAGAAGTAAATTGTCAAACAAAGTTCAGCTATTTCAATTTAAGAAGCTAATGCTTTTCTTTGGAAATTCAACATTTGAACCATGTGATGGTTAGTGTCCAAATTTATTTTGGAGAGGTAAACATTGGACAGATGAAATAACTTATTCATCCCCCTCCCCCTCCCTCGAAAAAATATCATAGTAGCGTAGATGTCGGTTAAAATGCAACCATCTTTTTCAATAAGAACTCGAAAACAATTTAAAGCTATTTGTTTCTCTTTTCTTCATTTTCCTCTTTTGTTGTTTTTTTTTTAATTTCAGTATGGATTCTTGAATTCAACAACATATTCATATTCTATGATTCAGGAGCGAGGGGGGGGGCATTATCATCACCTTAGCTTAAATCCCAGCAATTCGACAACAATTGAAGTCAGGCTTGGCCCCAATGAAGTTGGAACGCATTGTCAGGTTAAACACTCATGCTTCAACCCCAGTGACTCAACATCAAGAGCAGTCAGGCATTGCACCCATCGAGTCTGAACGTGTTGTCACATTTATCACTGATAACGATCATGATGTCATTTTCATCACGGAAGTGTTGAACGAGTAATTCATTTTTTAAAATTATATTTAATTTAAAATATTAACTTCAACTGCATATTGAATCTGCATTGCTCTATTCAACTTAGGATGAATATGTATCTAGATATCCCCACTGGAGGGGAATAAAAGTTGAGGTTATGAAATTGAGGGCCCTCTGGATGACTATAAGTACCTCTAAGAGAGGTGTCGATATAAGTATTCATTCATAAACGTAGCTGTACTGATCTTAGGTGTCCTTATGTTGCAGTGAGTTGATAGTAGTAGTAGCAGTAGTAGTAGTATTAATTCATTTTTTTGCATGTCATTCATACTATAAACTATAAATGTTCCAATATTTTCTCGATAAAACGTACATTTGTTGACCATCGTCTTTAAACCTAGACAATAGATTGTACAAGGAACTCAGTTATTTCAATTTAAGAAGCTATTGCTTTTCTTTGGAAGTTCAACATTTGAACCATGAGAACTTCAGTGTCCAAAATTATTTTGGACAGATGTAAAAGCTTATTCATCTCCCCCTCCCCCCCAGAAAATGTACTTGGCACTTAAAACTCAGGAGATTACATGTTTAATATAGCACTAGATACATCGAACTGTTTGAAGAAAAAATCAAAATAAACTTCTACTTTCAGAACTCCTTAACGAAGTCCAAAATGGAGTACTATCCAATTAACCTCAATGACATTGTAAAAGATGCGAGATGTTATTGGTGCAGACAAACAAAGTTCAATTTCCTAACCCGAGATTTGAGAAGGATGACATCTTTCTGTAAATGCAGGACGTGCAAAAAGGACACCGAAATTTACGGTTATCACGATGACAAAATTTTAGATATCAGCGCATAGATTAAATGAAATTCAAGTAAAAGTTCTTGCATTTGGACCTTTGAGTAGTGACAATATTATAAATGTCATAGAATTCTATTTGAAATCTAAAAAAAAACAACGCTTTTCGGTAAAACATTCATTTAGAAAGTCGTATTTTTCGGGTATGAAAAAACCTGAGAAGGGTTCAGGTGAGAGTGATGGTAAATAGGTTCTATTTCACCATCCCTAATATGCAAATATATAGCTTTATATTTCTTTGGACCTTTGAGTAATGAGAATATTAAAAAAGTTAATACATTTTAGTTGAAATCACAAAAAAACGCTTTTAGAGGAACATTCGCAGATCAAATTGGAAATTTACCAAAATGATACTACAGGATTGTTCCTTGCATAATTTACCTGTGCATAACGTCTTACATCTCTTCCTTTAAACAGATGAGACAGGTTTATCTTTTTGATGTGCTTTTATAAGCATTCTTATGCGTTTTCTTGTAGCACTAGAATCTTTGAAAATATGCAAGGGGTTATTTTCCTTGTGTATTTTTCTTTGTTCCCTTAAGCATTGAACGGTCTCTCTGTTGTGATGTGCCGAGGATACATGTGATGTTGGGATGGATTTCATTGAAATAAATTCTTGTATCACCGGTTTCATGGGGGGAGGTCCCCTAACAAGTTCAGACAATACCTTTTCTTCTTCTCCACCCAAAGGAAATGTTCCCCAAACATCATCATCATCATCAATAAAATCCTATAATGAAAAAGAGCGTAATCGGCAGAAACAATGGTTTTACTTGGAAAAGAAGAAAAAAACAGTGGTATATAAAAACATTTAAAAAGAACAGGCAAAATATGGATCTAGTTCGTAACACTGTGCTTGATGATCACTATTCTTCACGAAACTATTCCGTTTTTCAACACTGATGGTACATTCAATGAGTTGTGCTTCTTCATCAGCGATTAATGGAAAAGCACTCCATACATTGTGTTCTGGTTGGGGTATTTTTATTTCCACTATTCGAATTTTCTTTACTCGCTTGAATGATGTCGAAGACTTTTCCTTAAATATGAATTAAATTTAAGTAAAATGATGCTAAAACATTGAACGTAAATTGAATAGAACGAAAACAGAATCGTATAATGCCCTTCTCTCCTTACAAAACTATAATACCCTTTAATTTGCAATATTCATTATAACTTCTTAGTTTTCTTAGCAAATAATCTAGTGGAAAGAAAAATAATAATAAATATAACAGCACATAATGTGCTGCTGCTGTCCATACTAAAGTGTAATAGTCTTGAATTTACCATATTCATTATACCTTCTTAGACAGGGGTCTTTACTTGGATTGAAAGGGATAGCCTAACTCCATGAAGTTATCTCATGAAAATAGCTTATTTTCAATGTGTATAAACCAAACTATTTTTTAAAAAGTCGAAAATTGGATCAATAGCAACCTATATTTTCAGATCATTTAAAACACCAGCATTAAAATTAACAAAAAACAAAAAAAACACTTATTGTACCAATTTGAATGATGCCGAAGACTTTTCCTTAAATATGAATTAAATTTAAGTAAAATGATGTTAAAACATTGAATGTAAATTAATAGAACGAATATAGCATCGCATAATGCACATCTCTCCATACTAAATTATAATACTCTTAAATTTGCAATATTCATTATAACTTCTTAGTTTTCTTAGCAAATAATCTAGTGGAAAGAAAAATAATAATAAATATAGCAGCGCATAATGTGCTGCTGCTGTCCATACTAAAGTATAATACTCATAAATTTACCATATTCATTATACCTTTGACCGGGATCTTTACTTGGTTTGAAAGGAATAGTCTAACCCCCATCAGGTTATCTCTTGAAAATAGCTTATTTTCAATGTGTATAAACCGACCTATTTTTTGAAAAGTCGAAATATTTTCAAATCATTTAAAACACAAGTATTAAAACTAATAAAAAACAAAAAACACACTTATTGTAGCAATAACACCATCTGTGAGCGTATTGTGACATTTGGTTAATTCACTGTAACCCCACCCCCCACCCTAACCACTGTATATATCATGAAAGTTCCAATTTAATAGCCATCCCCATATGCATTAGTGATGTAACATATTTACAATCTAAACGAGACATAGTTGGTTCTGATTTTGTTCAAACAATCCCCGAAAATTTCATATTGATACTCTTTATCTGCTTTGGGAAAAAACCGGGGTCTTATACATGGTTTGAAATGGATAGTCTAACTCCATCAGGTTATCTCCTGAAAATAGCTTATTTTCAATATGTATAGAACAACCTATTTCTGATCCTAGAACCACATTCATCAATGCAAGTCTGTTATTTTCAAGATTTTCTGGAACATATGATAAAGGGGAACCGTTAAGTCTCTTATCGCGTGTTCCAAGTCCATGCAAGCTGTAATTGAAAGTTGACAAGAAATATTACGCAAATTAGAACCTTTGTTATTCTGGAATTATATCGAAGTCTTTTATAACGCAACTTGACATCCACATGTGTAAATGATAGAAATGATAAAAGTTACAATCCCTGTCCTTCAAATTGACTTGGGAGAAAATTCATTAGTGAAAATGTCAATAAATTTTAAACTTAATTTTTTTTTGCGAGATTGTCATGCCAGTAGCCATTTCGCCTTCTTGCATATGGACCCTCATGTTCTCTCCTTGCATATAGGACCTCGAATAGTCAATGTAGTGAATTACTGTAGGACGTAATTGGTTCTCATCCTCGATTCGTGCCCTTTGATGGCAGGAGAGTCACATTCTTCAAAATTATCCTTAAAAATAAATTAAAGTATAGCCCTTAAAAAAAAAAATCATTTTTACAACTTTTGAGGGAATTTTACCTTTGAAACTAGCTAAAAGTTGCTAATTCTTATACCCCTCCCCGTCCCCCCTCTCCATCTTCTATGTTAATGCAACTTGTATAAAAATTTCCCCGTTGTTTATAATGGAAAGGCAGTGTGGTCTTCGTTGCTATTTACGTCTAGCTTATGGGGAGCAGTTGACCTATGATATCTTTTATTCTATTAGTTTAGACAAAAACACGCTAATATTATCAATCCACAAAATTTTTTAGAATCTTTCAGAATTGAAAATTATATTTCTAATTTTCAAAAGCTAGTCTAGTAGAAAATTAATACGATCAGAGGTAAAATTGCTAGCTGGCTTACACTTAATATTTGCTTCATGCAACCCATCCCCCCTTTCCATCTTCTATATTAATGCAGCTTGTACAAAAAATTTCCCCGTTGCTTATGATGGAAAAGCAGTGTAGTCTTCGTCGCTATTTCCGTCTAGCTTATGGGAATTAGTTGACCTATGATATCTTTTATTTCATTAGTTTAGACAAAAAAACACTCTAATATTATCAATTGACAAAATTTTTTAGAATCTTACATGATTCAAATTCTTATTCCTAATTTTCAAAAGCTAGTCTAGTAGAAAATTAATCCGATCAGAGGTAAAATTGCTAGCTGACTTACTATTAACACTTGCTTCATGCAACCCCATCCCCCTCTCCATCTTCTATATTAATGCAACTTGTATAAAAATTTCATCGTTATTTATGATGGAAAGGCAGTATGGTCTTTGTCGCTATTTCCGTCTAGCTTATGGGGAACAGTTGACCTATGATATCTTTTATTTCATTAGTTTAGACAAAAAACACGCTAATATTATCAATCGACAAAAATGTTTAGAATCCTACAGAATTGAAAATCTTATTCCTAATTTTCAAAAGTTAGTCTAGTAGAAAATTAATGCGATGAGAGGTAAAATTGCTAGCTGACTTACACTTAAAATTTGCTTCATGCAACCCCATCCCCCCTTAATGTGTAAATATATATCCTGAATTGGAATATATTTGGGTGGGGGGTTAAAATTCATTCTCGACAAAATAAAAGATTATATTTGGAAAGAGCATAAAAAGGCATCGAGTGCTATATCCACATTAGTCAATAATATGATTTGGTAAAAATATACTATGCAAATATCTCAATTAATTATTTATAAACAGAACTTACATTATAAATTTGCGATGCAATAACTTCTAAATCATCCATATTTGATGTTTGCTCCATAAAGCTTTGAAACGAACTGTTACTTTAGCCTCGAACCGCGATCGTTATAAACAAAGTCTCAAGGTAGAATTGTGACATCACTGATGACACAATACTTTGATTTTGACAACATCCTGTTACATAAATTCAGGGTAAATTCATTGGAGGTCAATGATCATGTCCTGGTTGTATTCACTGAGCGTGTTGCGTCACTCCAGTTAGTAGGTCAATGCCCATATATGGACTCCCTCCAGTGCTGGTACCCCTTCTTCTACTAACATCGTTAAAAAAACGATGGTCAATTAGACGTGAAGCTGCGCGTTTTGAAATTGATTACTAGAAATAAATGCTATCGTTATAACTTTGAAACTCGCAGAACTGAAGAATTAGAGAACCTTGAGACGGTGGAGAAAAAAAGAAGTAACGGGCACAAGCAAGTAGGTAATATTGAAAGTAGAATAGCAAACAATTTCTATCAGATGCATTTCGGAAAAGCCCGAAGTTAAGGGAGGGGGGTATCCACCCACCGGTCACTCTGAATCCTAAAAAAGGCGCAATAGAACTTCTGATTACCAATCCAATGAGCCCCCTTCAAAGTTTTAACGATCACCCTTTCTATATGTATCTTATATGCCCCCAGGACATAACTTAAAACCCTTGACCTGAGAACTACGGGGTGTCTTCCTCAAAACATAATTTCCGGACCTTTCATTTATGTTGAACAAAATAAACTTTTGAAAATTTTGATTAGGTGTATTTGGGGAAACGGTGGGCGTGAGAGGGGGGTTTGATACCCCCCGATTACTTTCGACTATGAGAAAGGGCACTGGCCCTTTCAATTTCCAATCAAATGAGCTGTTTTTGGAGTTTCTACGACAACGAATGGTCATCTCAAAATGTCTATCAGATTCATTTTGCGAAAGTATGAGGTATGTGGGGGGGGGGGGTTATCCACCATCCAATTACTCCGAATCTTAATATAGGCACTTGATGTTCTGATTATCGATCCAATGAGCCCTCTCTAATGTTTGTACGATCACCATTTCTATATATACCATATGCCCCCAGGGCTTAGCTTACAAGCCTTACCCTGAGGGCTATGGGGGGGGAGGAGTTGTCATCCTCAAACATATAATATCCGGACCTTTCAATTACGTTGAACAAAATAGCAATCTCAAAATTTTGATAGGATGTGTTTGGGAAAAGGGTGGGCGTGGCAGGGGGGTTAGTTGCCCTCCAATTACTTTCAAGTATTAAAAAGGGCACTGGCTCTTTCAATTTCGAATCAAATGAGTGATTTTCAAAGGTTCTACGACAACAAAATGGCCATCTCAAAATCTCTATTAGACACATTTCGGGAAAATTCGAGATGTGGGGCGGTATCCACCCTTCAATCACTCTGAGTCTTAAAAAGGCATTAGAATTTTTGATTATCAATCCCAGGAGCCCCCTCCAAAATTTGTACGATCAACCTATCTATATGTATCTTATGTGCCCCAGTGTATAACTTACAATCCTTTCCCTGAGGGCTCTTGGGGGTTGTCATCCTCAAAGACATAATTGTCGGACCTTTCAATTACGTTGAATAAAATGACTATCTCGAAATTTTGATTGGATGTGGTTGGGAAAATGGGATGCATTGGAGGGGGCTAGTTGCCCTCCAGTTACTTTCGAATATTAAAAAGAGCCCTAGCCCTTTCAATTTCCAAAGAAATGAGATTTTTCGAATTTTCTACGACAACAAATGGCCATCTCAAAATTTCTATCAGATGCATTTCGGGGAAATACGAGGTGTAAGGGGATATTCACCCTCTGATCATTCTGAATCTTAAAAAGTACACTAAAACATCTGATTTTCAAATAAATGAGCCTATTTCGGAGTTTATACCATTACCCTTTCTATATATACCTTATATACCCTCAGGGCATAAATTACAACCCTTGCCCTGAGGGCTGTGGGAGATTGTCATTCTCAAAAACATAGTTTCCGGACCTTTTAGCTACGTTGAACAAAATGGCTCTGTCAAAATTTTGATTGGATATGTTAGGGGAAATGGTGGGTGTGGGAGGGGGCTTAGTTGCCCTCCAGCCACTTTTGAATATTTAAAAGAGCACTAGCCCTTTCAATGTCCAATGGAATGAGCTCTTTTCGAAATTTCTAAGATAACAAATGACAATCTCAAAATATATAGTAGATGCATTTTGGGAGAATACGAGGTGCGTGTGCGTGGGAGGGGGGAAAAACACCCTCCAATTACTCTTAATCTCAAAAAGAGGACTAAAACTTCTGACTAGCAATCCACTGAGCTCTCTCTGTAGTTTATACGATCACCCTTTCTATATATACCTTATATTTCTCTTTATAAACTTGCCCTGAGGGCTCTGGGGGGGATGTCATCTTCAAAGACTTATTTTCCGGACCTTTCAGCTACGCTAAACAAAATGTATATCTCAAAATTTTGATTGGATGTGTTTTGAGAAATGTTGGGTGTGGGAGGGGGGTTAGTCGAATCGATTGAACTCTTTTCAAGGTTTCAAAGATAACAAATGGCCATCTCAAAACTTCTATCAGATGAATTTCGGGAAAACACGAAGTATGGGGGGGGCATCCTCCGTCAAATCACTCTGAATCTTAAAAAGGGCACTAGAAATTCTGATTACCAATCCAATGAGCCCTCTCCGAAGTTTGTGCGATCACCCTTTCTATATATAACTTACAGCCCTTGCCCTGAAGGATGTGTGGGGAGGATGTAATACTCAAATACATAATTTACGGACCTTTCAACTACGTTGAACAAAATGGCAATTTCAAAATTTTGATTGGATGTGTTTGGGGAAGTGGTGGGCTTGAGAGGGGGTACTTGCCCTTTGATCACTTTCGACTATTAAAAAGGGCACTAGCCCTTCAATTTCCAATATAATGAGCTCTTTTCGAAGTTTTTACGACAACTCCTTCGATACGAAGTGCCCTGGTCTAAACAAAAAAAAAATAATACATTATGCTCATATTGCTCTTTACGCTGCCTATGATAATACTAAAAGTCTAACCTCGAGGGTTCTTATAGAAGGTGAGTCTTTTGTGAACTGAATTGCCAGTTAAGCACAATGGAATCAGGATTCAGGTGTATTCAGCCGCCCGAGGCTAACACAGCTACGCACTTTCCTCCTCCATCCCAATCTATTCAAACCCTCCCCTATCCAGGAAGTTCTCATTTCCTTTAAATCTTTCTTCATCGCATCCTCCCACCCCAACTGCGGACGACCAGCTTTCCATTTAGCCCTAGACGGTTGGCCATAAAGGACAATCTTCGGCAATCTGTCATCCTTCATTCTCAGAACCTGCCCTAGCCATCTCTGTCTTTCTCTCATTATATCCCAAGAAAGTGGGGTTGAACCACTGCGTGCAAACCGCCTAGCAACAAATTGGAACAACAACAAACTAGCCTTCTTAAACTCTCAAGATTCTTACAACAATCGCAGATGTATACAGGTCACATCTACAAAGTAATATTTACCCAGCAAGAGGTAGCTGGATATCAGTCAAGACCATGGGCGTAGCTCCAGCATTTTTATTGGGAGACAAGAGGGGTCAACATCCAGAGAGTCAAGGGGCAAGGACTATATAATAATTTTTTCTTCAAATTGTCCTTTTTAAGTCGTTTTTCTTTATGAACTTTGTTGAGTCTCTGATTTCATTTCCTATTTATTTTGAACTGAGGTAGAGGAAGGGTTTCTACTGAGGTAGAGGAAGGGACATCTCCGGTTTTACTAGTTCTCTCTTTTCTGAACAAATTGGATGTTTCCATTTGCTCCTTTATTAGTAGTGACATTAGAAGGTTGGCTCATGGCAAGAATATGCAACTTATGAATTAAAAGAGATGCAATTTTCGGTACTATTCTATTAGCTCGATGCCACGCGAGAAGTGAAGTTTGGTTAATGCTAATGAAATAAAACAAAATAGAATAAAAATATAAAAGTTTAGAAACAAATTTTGGCAATATATTTGCACAACAAAGGGGTGGGGGTAAGGCATAGCATACATTAAATACGTTACCTAACCTAATCTAGGTACCTTTTTTTGTCCCTTCAACCCCTAAGAACTAAAGTTTAAATATTGTAAACGGATGATAAACCACTGTTTGCAGTGCTCATCATAGCAATTCTCCGTTAAAATAACCTCCTTGACTAGTTTGTTTTATCATGTTTGCTATACAATATCGCGTGCCATCAAGCTAATAGAACAGTACCCAATTTTCTTTAAGGCTGATCAATACTCGTTGAAAAGCCGATGAATATACGTTGTATCAGTCAATTTTAGACAAAAACTCGTTCTTGAGATACACCGTCCTGAACTTCTTTGTTGTCATGCACGACAAAAAAAAAAAAAAAAAAAAAAAAAAAAAAAAAAAAAAAAAAAAAAAACCAACAAACAGATAATCATTTTGCTTAAACATTAGCTAGACCCCGGTTTGTTAAAAATACAAACTGGAAGTAAAAGTGGGTCTTGGGGCCAATTTGCCCACCCACACGCCCACCTTCGTACAAATAACTTTTTTTTGAAGAAAGATGGTCATAATGCATCATATTTGAAATGGAATCATGCAAGGATTTAAGTAGACACCGGAGCCGCGTCGATGAGGGAAGACCGGTGGCGGCGGGGCCAATAACAGCGCGCCACCGGTAGGACGTCGGTGGCGCGCCGCCGGCGCGATCAATGTTGACTGCAAACATTAATGTTTTCATCAGTCTTTCTCAAATCACAGCTTAAATTTACAACAGATTTGAGCCTATTCATGAGTTCAAAACTTCACAAGTCGCTGGCTGGAAACTGGCCTTCTTTGTTATTAATCAAGAAAAGTAGAAATCTGGTAGAAACGAAATGGCTGTGGCGTTTCAGAATCCTTGCATAATAGTTGAAGTATCTATTAGCTATGTATTCTTAACATAAATATTTATCAAAATTAGTAGTTTTTTTCATCGAGCATTACTGCATACAAAACTTAAAATACCGTATCACAAAATTCGTCAGTTATCTGGGTAAAAACTTTGAATATAAGTTTGAACTTAGAAGCTTAATTTTTTCATAATGCCCTTTGCCAATACCTGCTTTGTCACCTTTAAAAACAGTTGAAATGGGCGAATTAGATATTGATCGTTTTTTTTTGCTCCTTTAGATTCCTATAAAGCCTTCTTTGTATTAAAAACGGGTTCTAATAACAATTAAAAAAAAAAAAAAAAATACATCAAGTATAACCAGGGTTGCCACCCTGACCTGGAAGAATTTACTAAATCGGAGAGGAAAAATTTACTAGATCGCATCTGTTTTTACTAAATACTGAAAAAAAATTTTTGCGCGTGCGGCGTAGCCGCACGCGCACCATCAAGCATCGATTTTTACTATAGGAGGATAATCAATACGATTTTCACAATCTTCATTTTCAGTTGGTAAGATTTGATATACACAAAGCTGATTTTGTCGACCTTTAGACACCGGAAGTGAAGTGTCTGTTTATGAAAATAGGTGACTGCTTGTCTGTCTCTCAGACAGAAAGAAAAATTGTAAAATAAGACAAGCAAAAATTGTAAATTGTCATATGTTTACAATAATTTTTTTTCCATGAATTCATGGAAAATAAAAAAAAGTTTTGTTTACTATAAATCATGACTTTTTACTAGTTTTTACTAGATTTCTGGAAATTTACTAGATCCTCTAAATTTACTTGATTCTTTTTTTTTACTAGATCTAGTAAAATCCTACTGACGGTGGCAACCCTGAGCATAACTCACGAAAATCTTGTTAATTTTTGAATTATCATAGGGGTTGGACAAAGATGTTGTACGGAGTATTTTTGCTTGGCTTCTTCCTTCTTTAATTTAAATGTGTTGATTCATATTTCAAAACATTATCCAACTTTCGAAATGTACCAGAAATATATGTAAAACACAAAAACACATCAACCTGTCCTACCAAATTTTTCCACAATCATTTATAATCATTTTGAATAGGATAACTTAAAATTTCACCTTTAAAAATAATCAAGCATCAGTTCCCAATGACGAAATGTGGATAACCCACCTCAGTACTGGAAGGAAAATGGAATTTAATTTCCAATCAATGTGTCAGTCTCAACCAATTAGCTTGGTCGAACTTAAATGAATTTATATCATGGACGATATCAGAAAATTGAACAGCTTTTCGAAGAGCATGCATTGCAATTTAACGTAATCTTGTATGATTCAAATATGTTTCTCAATTATAATTAAACTAAAATGAAAACATTATGACGTTAGAAACTTTTAACTAAGACAGTGAACGTTTAGAAATTTTCCTTAGGGGCATTCTCATTGAATTTCCTTTCTTTTAAGATCGTGGCAACGCGTCACAGGTAAGCTGGTATACTAATAAAAGTCCAAATATTAGTATGTGTAAAAAAAGGTATTTTTCAAAATAGTGTGGAGGGACAAAAAATCTTGGGGTCAACTGGTCGAAAAAAATTCCTTCAGTCAAACTTGGAAGTCTATTCTAACTGCGGGATGTGGCTATAATTGTCATGAATAAAAATCAACTTATCCACTTTGTGTGGACTGAGGCTGCTTTCAATAAGAAAATTCAAGATATTATTTTTTGAATATAATATATTCCCCCCCCCCCCCCCCCTCTGGAAACCACCTTGATAGGATACCGTCTCTGCTTTAAATTAAAAAAAATAACTTTTTGGCATCCCTTCTTTCAATTAAAACAAAATCAAAGTACTATCACTTAAATATAATAACTCCCTATGCCCCCCCTCTCTGGATACCATCTTGATAGGATACCGTCTCTGCTTTAAATTAAAAAAAAAAACTTTTTGTCATCCCTGCTTTCAATAAAAAAATTCAAGATATTATCATTTAAATAATAATAATAATAATATTATTATTATTATTATTATTATTATTATTATTATTATTATTATTATTATTATTATTATTATTATTATTATTATTATTATTATTATTATTATTATTACTATTATTATTCAGCACTGAAGACGGTCAAGGAGAGGTCTCAACTGAAATATTTGCATTGTTCTTTTGGATTTTTACTGGGCTTAATTACTCTCGTTTTCTCTTCTTTACGATTTTTTTTTAGTTTCGTCATGATTAGCCAGTGTGGTCTCGGAAATTAATCTGATCTACTGTCTTGTTTATTTTTCCGTTTTGCTCTTTTACTGTCTTTTTTACTATTCTTTTTTTGTACTTTTTTCATGTTCTTAACTCTGTTTTTTTTACTGCCTTATTATAATTTTTAATCTCTTTAATTGTTTTCTCATTTCAGGATAATTTTCCGTACACTGCTTGCCCACAATTAGCCTACCTCTTTATTTTTGTCCAGTCTTCCATTTTCTGGTATTGGGGTTTTGTTTTTTATTTTACTTTTCAGTCATGTGAATGAGTTAAATCCTTAAGTTTTTTATCCCAAACAATTGTGAGCTGAGCTTTCTGTTGGGGGAAAAATATTTTATTATATACATCTGAAAGAGTTACTAGAATGCTACTTTTCCACATAGTCACCAAACAAATTAAGGCACTTCGTAGCGGTGGACACGCTTTGAAAATCCTTCGTCATAGAAATCCGCCGCCTGCGATCTCAGCCACTCAGTGACGCACGCCCAGAGCTTGTTGAATTGAGTTGATTCAATTCATTCATTCTACGTTGCAATTTAAGAAAAACAGGTGACCCGGAAAACAGGTTGAAACGGTAAACGGTAAACAGGTTGAACAGAACAGAATAGTAACTATGCCTGGTAACTGATAACAACCAGTTCACTTCCCTACATCCCTCTCAGTTGTTTAACATACCAATATAATATTTTCAGTTTTGCATTATGCCGTCTTTAGGTTACTAGAGCACCTTAAAAAAAATTCTAGTGTAGATCCTAGATGTATATGGTTTTTCTTCAGTATAAATTTGAAAACTGAGAGAATACTGTGTTGTATATCTCAAATTTGAATGGATTTAATCATCTATGATTTTTTTGTTACTTTTCGATTCTTTTGACCAGGGAAAAAAGAAACAAATAAATAAGCAGACATCGCTACCAATGTGTGTTTTGCAACTTCCTAAAAGACAGAGAACACATACCGGTTGCTTTTGATTAGCTGGATTTCAATTAATCCAAAGCGTTCTGAATGATTTTTAGTCCACGAAAAATCAACTGCTGAAACTTCACAGAAGCTTTGAATCTGGGTATTGAATTGTTGCAAAATTCGTACTTCTTCTTTAATTTTCTTAGTTAAACTGTTTATTAGCTTCCTGAAATTAAATTAGTAATAAATAAATGTACAATATTTAGGAGCTTCAATGGGGAGGGGGCATTGACACCTCTGGTTAAAATTCTAAAACTATCAAACTGAAAAAGTATCAAAGCACCAGAAGAACATTTTCTTAAATCACCATACGAACAGCCAAATTTAATCATGGCTGCAGCAGCAGCTGCAACCTAGTTATTACTACCCTTGCAAATTATAATCTCAACCTAGCAGACTTCAAATAATCCTACTATAGGTATCAATAGATAATAATATGATCTTTGTCTAATATTGGCACCTATGTTCATGATTTTTTGGTTCTTGCTCAGCTTTTCACAAACCAAAATTGTTTATTGTCGGTGGGGTTATTTTTTTTCTTGGCTAAACGCTTGGAATATTTAGTTAACATTAATTTAAGTAATGTTATTTTAAATGCTGTTTTAGAAAAAAAGTTAATAGGAATATTGATTTGTTGAAATATTAAATAAAAAACAAGTTTTTTTAACTGAAAGTAAGGAGTGACATTAAAGCTGAAAACGAAAAGAAATTAGTCCGTATATGAAAGAGGCTGGTCCCTCCTCAACGTCTCGCTCTTTACAGTAAAGTTTCAGTCTTTGTCTTAACTCTACTTTTTAAAACAATAAAAACTTTAGCGTAAAGAGCGAAGCATTAAGAAGGGGACACAACAGTAGTGTAGCTATAATATCTCCAACGAGGTTGATAGCAAATTACTGTAGTAATATCTCCAACGAGGGTGGTAGCAAATTACTGTGTCAATCTGTTCAATGAGACAGGTAGGAAATTACTGTATCAATGAAAGGTACAAGACAGATAGGACATTACTGTCCCAATCTAAGGTATCAGACAGATAGAAATCACCATGCCTTAAAAAGTCATATCTTTGGTTGTTTTTTTATGTTGTAATTAGAATCAGCATACCATGAAAATTCGTGTTGTTCACGAAACAATGATTTTGGTATTAAATTCCATATTTCTGATAGAGTCATGGCTGTTCACATATCATGCATACATCAATGGTTGTTTTAATGGTATGGTTGAATGAAGTTAATGGCTATGAAATTCTGTCTGTTAAGCACTATTTTAGGCGTGGTTGTTTTATGTTTAGCCTTGAACACGGGTATAAAAACTCTGACAATGAGTGATTTTCTCAGTTCAAAATTGGCATTTGAAATACAACCATGCATTCTAACAAAAGGAATATTGACGAAGGCTACACGCAAGAAGTAAGTTATTCTTTTATATTCTTAGTGGGTAAAGAAATTAATTCTAATATAATTTATCGGGTGGTTTATACAGTCCCCATTATAGTTAACGAATTGTTAAATATTTTTGAACGTGGATCTTCAGAGGTCAGTAAAGAGCAATATCAAAACAAAAAAAGTATGTAATCACTGCATTTAAATGGCTTGCGAGCTTAGTACATGAGGTAAATCATACCTATTTTTTATTCTGGCCCAAAGTTCCCCACACCCCACTATGCTATAACCCTTATCCCCCTCTACCCTCCCTCAACCCCCCCCCCCCCCCTCTCCTCCCACCCTCCAACCCTCTCTCCTCCCTCTACCCCCCTACTTTTTTTTCATTTTTTTTAAACTTTTTTTTACAGCTCCAAATCTTATCTGCAAAATAGAAGGACACTCTTGACTTAAATTTTAAAACATATTCTTGTGCATATTATTGATGAGGACTGATGATTCTCTATCAATATTTTTCATGAAAAACAAACTATTTTTTTAGGATTTTCCAGAGCTCCCCCTACCCGTTAAGAAGATAAGGAGGGGTGAAGTGACTCCAATGGTCATTTCAAACAGACCAGCTGTTATACAATATGGTCGTTGGCCGAAACCATTAATTCCATCAACAATAACCGCAAACCACCCAATAGCCAACTGTCCAGCTGCCACATCCAACATCCACAGCAAGATGATAAAACCATTAGTCCAATCCGGACCCATCGTTCACCAACAGTCAACTGGTCAACTGCCACATCCAACATCCACAACAAGATACCACAACCATCCGGACCCATCATACACAAGCCAACAGTTAACTGGTCAACTGCCACATCCAACATGCAAACCATACTCCCATTCCAAGAAGCTGATGTAGTCATGGAACAACCGTTTGCACAAATTGACATCCATGACGCTTGCAATGCTTCATATGATTGTTTAACTTAATTTCTGACCGGAATCTAGAGAGGCATGTTGGACAATAACGGCATTCCCACCTCCCCTTTTTACCCTCCCCCAGAACCCGACTGTTCACTCTGACACTTATATTTTGTCAATTTTATCCAACATATCCGACAAATGATGCTGATAAAGCATTTATTCACTCTGATATTTAGATTTTGTCAATTATATTTGTTGTAAGTGATAAAAGATGTTGATAAAAAATTATTCACTCTGATACTTAAATTTTGTCAATTTTATCCCATGTATCCGAGAAAGGGATGTTGATATAGAATTTAATCACTCTGATACTTAGATTTTATCTGAGATATCCAACAAAGGATACTGATAAAGCATTTATTCACTCTGATACTCAGATTTTGTCAATTATATTTGATGTATCTGACAAAAGATGTTGATAAAAAAATTTATTCACTCTGACACTTAGCATTTGTCAATTTTATCCCATGTATTCGAAAAATGGAAGTTGATATAGAATTTAATCAATCTGATACTTAGATTTTCTCAATTTTATCGGATATACCCGACAAATTGTGTTGATAATGCATTTAAACGATGTTGATAAAGCATTTATTCACTATGATACATAGATTTTGTCAATTTTATCCCATGTATCCGAGAAAGGGGTGTTGATATGGAATTTAATCACTCTGATACTTATATTTTAATCACTCTGATACTTAGATTTTATCAATTTTATCCGACATATCCGAAAAAGGATGTTGATAATGAATTTATTCACTCTGATACTTAGATTTTGTCAATTTTATCCGACATATCCGACAAATGATGTAGAATAAGCATTTATTCAACCTGATACTTAGATTTGGTTATTTTTATCCGATGTATCTGACAAAGGATTTTTATAAAAAAAAATTATTAACTCTAACACTTAGATTTTTTCAATTTTTTCCCTTTTATTCGAGAAAGGAATGTTGATATAGAACTTAATCAATCTGATACTTAGATTTTGTCAATTTTATCCAATATAACCGACAAATGATGTTCATAATGCATTTAAAGTATGTTGATATAGCGTTTATTTACTCTGATACTTAGATTTTGTCAATTTTATCCCATGTATCCGAGAAAGGGATGTTGATATGGAATTTAATCACTCTGATACTTAGATTATGTCAATTTTATCCGACATATCCGACAAAGGATGTTGATAATGAATTTATTCACTCTGGTATTTAGATTTTGTCAATTTTATCCCATGTATCCGAGAAAGGGATGTTGATAAAGTATTTATTCAATCTGATACTTTGATTTTGTCAATTTTATCCGGCATACCCGAAAAAGGATGTTGATAATGAATTGATTCACTCTGGTACTTAGATTTTGTTAATTTTATCCGACATATTCGAAAAATGATAAAGCATTTTATCCGACATATTCGAAAAATGATAAAGCATTTATTCAATCTGATAATTAGATTTTGTCAATTTTATCTGATGTATCGGCCAGAGGATGTTGATAAAAAAAATTATTCACTCTAACACTTAGATTTTGTCAATTTTATCCAATATACCCAACAAAGGATGCTGATAAAGCATTTATTCACTCTGACACTTAGATTTTGTCAATTCTATCCAACATATCCAAAAATGATGCTGATAAATCATTTATTCACTCTGATATTTAGATTTTGTCAATTATATTCGTTGTAAGTGATAAAAGATGTTGATAAAAAAAATTATTCACTCTGATACTTAAATTTTGTCAATTTTATCCCATGTATCTGAGAAAGGGATGTTGATATAGAATTTAATCACTCTGATACTTAGATTTTATCCGAGATATCCGACAAAAGATGCTGATAAAGCATTTATTCACTCTGATACTTAGATTTTGTCAATTTTATCTGACATATCCGACAAATGATGTAGAATAAGCATTTATTCAACCTGATACTTAGATTTGGTTATTTTTATCCGATGTATCTGACAGAGGATGTTTATAAAAAAAATTTATTCACTCTAACACTTAGATTTTTTCAATTTTTACCCTTTTCTTCGAGAAAGGAATGTTGATATAGAATTTAATCAATCTGATACTTAGATTTTCTCAATTTTATCCGATATAACCGACAAATGATGTTCATAATGCATCTAAAGTATGTTGATATAGCATTTATTCACTCTGATACTTAGATTTTGTCAATTTTATCCCATGTATCCGAGAAAGGGATGTTGATATGGACTTTAATCACTCTGATACTTAGATTATGTCAATTTTATCCGACATATCTGACAAAGAATGTTGATAATGAATTTATTCACTCTGGTATTTAGATTTTGTCAATTTTATCCGACATATTCGAAAAATGATAAAGCATTTTATCCGACATATTCGAAAAATGATAAAGCATTTATCAAATCTGATAATTAGATTTTGTCAATTTTATCTGATGTATCGGCCAGAGGATGTTGAAAAAAAAATTATTCACTCTAACACTTAGATTTTGTCAATTTTATCCAACATATCCGAAAATGATGCTGATAAATCATTTATTCACTCTGATATTTAGATTTTGTCAATTATATTCGTTGTAAGTGATAAAAGATGTTGATAAAAAATTTATTCACTCTGATAATTAAATTTTGTCAATTTTATCCCATGTATCTGAGAAAGGGATGTTGATATAGAATTTAATCACTCTGATACTTAGATTTTATCCGAGATATCCGACAAAGGATGCTGATAAAGCATTTATTCACTCTGATACTCATATTTTGTCAAGTATATTTGGTGTATCTGACAAAAGATGTCGATAAAAAAATTCTTCACTCTGACACTTAGATTTTGTCAATTTTATCCAACATATCCGACAAAGGATTCTGATAAAGCATTTATTCACTCTAATATTTAGATTTTGTCAATTATATTCGTTGTATCTAACAAAAGATGTTGATAAAAAAATTATTCACTCTGACACTTAGCATTTGCCAATTTTATCCCATGTATTCGAGAAATCGATTCTGATATAGAATTTAATCAATCTGATACTTAGATTTTGTCAATTTTATCGGGTATACCCGACAAATTGTGTTGATAATGCATTTTAAAGGATGTTGATAAAGCATTTATTCACTATGATACTTAGATTTTGTCAATTTTATCCCATGTATCCGAGAAAGGGGTGTTGATATGGAATTTAATCACTCTGATACTTATATTTTAATCACTCTGATACTTAGATTTTATCAATTTTATCCGACATATCCAATAAAGGATGTTGATAAAGTATTTATTCACTCTGATATTTACATTTTGTCAATTTTATTCGATGTGTCTGACAATGGAAGTTGATAAGAAAAAAAATTATCCACTCTGACACTTAGATTTTGTCAATTTTATCCGATATATTTGGCAAAGGATGTAGATAAAAAAATTTATTCACTCTAACACTTAGATTTTGTCAATTTTATCCTATGTATCCGAGAAAAGGATGTTGATATAGAATTAAATCACTCTTATGCTTAGATTTTGTCAATTTTATACGACATATCCAATAAAGGATGTTGTTAAACCATTTATTCACTCTGATATCTAGATTTTGTAAATTTTATTAGATGTATCTGACAAAGGATGTTGATAAAAAAAACTTATTCACACTTACACATAGATTTTGTCAATTTTATCCGATGTGTCTGGCAAAAGATGTTGATAAAAAAATTTATTCACTCTAACACTTAGATTTCGTCAATTTTATCTTATGTATCCGAGAAAAGGATGTTGATATAGAATTTACTCACTGATACTTATATTTTGTCAATTTTATCCGACAAAAGATGTTGATAAAGCATTTATTCACTCTGCTACTTAGATTTTGTCAATTTTATCCGATGTATCTGACAAAGGATGTTGTTAAAAAAATTTATTCACTCTAACACATAGATTTCGTCAATTTTATCCTATGTATCAGAGAAATGGATGTTGATATAGAATTTAATCACTCTGATACTTAGATTTTGTGAAATTGATGTATTGTCTGTCCAGTAAGCGAATTCAATCGATAAAGAATGTTAATAAAGAATTTTTTCATTTTTTTCATAATTTCCTGAATTTAATTTCTGTATTGTGTATCCAAGAAGTGAATTCAAGAAAAAGTTTGTTACTTACTTACTTACAATTATTTCATAATGACATATCCAACAACGGATGATGATAAAGAATTTATTCATTCTAATAAATAGATTTTGTCAATGTTATCGGACGTATCTGACAAATGATATCAATAAAGAATTTTAATAAAGAATTTGTTCAATTCGATACTTGAATTATGTCAATGTTATCAAACGAATCTGTCAAAAGACATTGATAAAGAATTTATTCACTCTGATACTTAGATT
This sequence comes from Artemia sp. Kazakhstan ARC1039, assembly GCA_029168905.1. Taxonomy (NCBI): domain Eukaryota; kingdom Metazoa; phylum Arthropoda; class Branchiopoda; order Anostraca; family Artemiidae; genus Artemia; species Artemia sp. Kazakhstan ARC1039. Next base: position 40,167 of record JAQQPU010005574.1, read on the forward strand.
TTCTCAATTTTATCAAGCATATCTGACAAAGCATGTTGATAAGGAATTTATTCACTCTGATACTTAAATTTTGTGAATATTATCTGATGTATCAGACAAAGAAGTTGATATAGAATTTATTCACTATGATACTTAGATATGGTCAGTGTTATCAAACGTATCTGTCAAAAAGACATTGACAAAGAATTTATTCACTCTGATACTTAGATTTTCTCAATTTTATCTGACGTAACTGACAAAGGATGATGATAAGGAATTTATTTATTCTAATACACAGATTTTGTGAATGTTATCTGATGTGTCAGACAAAGGGAAGTTGATAAAGAATTTATCCACTCTAAGACATAGATTTTGACAATATTATCCACCGTATCCGAGAAAGGATGTTGATAAAGAATTTATTCAATCTGATACTTAGATTTATTCAATTTTATCCGATGTATCTGACAAAGATGCTGATAGAAAAAATTTATTCACTCTGATACTTAGATTTTGTCAATGTTATCCCATTTGTATGACAATAGGTGTATGCTAATTCCTTTTCTTACATCTCCGATGTTTTAATAGAAATTCTAAACGTTTGATATGCTAGCATATTCTAAAAATAATGAACAGATAACAATTTGATGCATAATATATTTTTCATGAAATAATACCATGTAGAATATTAATACAAAAATATATTATGATACATTATTATTATCAATGATCAACTTTGGAAATTTTGAATCTGTTCCATGAAATAGTTCACCATGTTCTCTCTGGATATTCTAGCTATTGTCTTCTCTTAGCTCGTAATCAGTAGAATAATCATTATTCCATTTTGAGTCATACACAATTTTTACTGGTGTGTGACCGAAAGGTTCAATATGCGTTTCGTCTATGGTATTATTTGGTTCATTAACTGTTTGATCAATGGTAGTAACGTTTGCTGGCGCTTTGTTTTTCATCGATTCATCTTTATATTCCTTATTGATATTTTCTACCAATACCCTTTTTATTTTTCCGGCAATTTCACTGTGTATTACAACATTATTTTTACACAGGTAACAGTTTCGGCACGTAGACAAGATATGGTTTATGATATTAGTAGAAGAGTAGACCTTTCTTCTTTTGACCTTCCGTTGAATTCTAATACCCGAAAGCTGACGATAGGATGTATCAGTAGGCAATGTGTTACCTGCAACAGTAGCAAGGAGTTGTCCTCTATCATCAACGATTGTTTTTATTTTGGCAATCTCTTTGAGTGCAATCATCTCTGGAGATTTCAATCTTGCATATCCACCAACATGAGTGTTTAATTTTTTCGGTACTCCAAAGAAATTTAATTCCTTACTGTCATGACAGTTCACGCATACGTTTCCGATAGTGCTACCACTTGTACTTATTTCATAGTTTAAATACTTCTCCTTGTCCGCTTTCAATACTACAATAACACAATCATGTGAACATACTTTCTTAAAATGCTCCATCTTCAGTTTTTTAAAGATATGACTTATGTGTTTATCGTTCCTCTGCGTAAAAAATACTGATTTAATACATGCAATAAACTAGGTAGTGTCGATAACCTGCCAAAGTACCAGTGGGAAAGCCACATTGTGTCTCTGAGCCAGCATAGAGTACAATGATTAAAGCCATAAGCAAATTTCATGTCATTTTAAGATACGTAAAAAAAAGTTGAATAATTTCGAAGTCCCAAAAAAAATTTAGTCCAATAAAAAAAAGTGCTACTACAAAGAATATTTTTCTAATAGTAAAAGTCAGGACTACCATTTCTATATCATTCTTATTTTGAATTTGGTGCATAATAAATGTATTTGTTTTTTGTTTTAAGTATGTTACATGTCATTCTAAGAGATAAAAAAAAGTTGAAAAAATATAACATGTTATAAACAATAATAATAAAAAAAAACTTAAAAAAAAAATAAAAAAAAATAGAGGGGGGGGGCCCAAAATTTGGAGGGAGGGGCCCCTTGGAGGTATGGGACCTTTGGAGGTTGAGGTCCTTGGTGGCTAGGGTCATTGGTGCTTATGATCCATGATGCTTCAAACCTTTAATCACCTCACTACTTGATTAGTAAGGATTTCTATGGATTGTTCTGAATTTCATTATTAAAATTTTTTCTTGACATCTACATCTCTCTTAGTATCAACATTTTAGTATACTATAACGTTAGACTCTATTTTAAATTGACAACACTGTTCAAATGCCACTTTTGTATTATACAGAACACATCGAAGAAGTAAAGCCAGGTCAACTCACAGGACCATTTTATCATCGTTAACCATTTTCATAGATTGATGTCGTTCCAAATTTATAACAAATTGCCTGAGTTAACAAGCCCTTCGGGGTTACCTTAACTGATAATCAGTTTAGCCCTTTTTTTACCACCTTCATACGGTCCGATCACTAATTAGGATCATTCACATCCCTATTATTCAATCAACAATTAATATCGTTCACACAGTCCAATTCACAAATGCTATACCCTTTTTTGTAATTAGAGTTAGCTTTTACGCAAAATGATATAAAGCCAACTAAGCTATTGAATACCTTGTATCAATGTCTTTTGTAGGCGTCAAATCTATTACGTATCTGAGCATAATCTTTGTATTGTTGATTCATTCCATTCCTCATTCTTTAATTACCCGTGACGCATTCTTAACCAACGGAATACCTTTTCGCAAATACCCTTTCGCAAAAAAAAAACTCGCAAATAGAGTTATTTTTACGCAAATGGTACAATTTTCAACTTAAAACCATTCTAACTATAGCATTCCATTCCTCATTCTTTAATTATCCCTGACGCATTCTTAACCATCGGAAGTTTAATTTGGTTATTGACCTTAGAAGTAATCACCCTTTTCAAAAACATTAGTTGTTCTATTAATGAACCCGTGAAACGAATTCAGTCTGATTGCATTACACAATCTCGCTCCTAGTTCCAAAAAATGGATGTTGCCTCAGAAACCAGTCTGGTAACTCATGTATCGTTCATAGTAATAGCTGACTGTCCTTGGTAAGTCAATGTATTATTCAAACTGCACTGTATATTCATGACTCAGGCGTAAGTTTCCTTGTAAGTTTCGGACTGTGTATATCGATACTACTCACAAGAATGATTAAAAGCAATAACTACATTACTATTTCCAATCAGAATTAAGACGGTTTAGCTTTTACATTAGTAGTTGTCTAGTTAAAATATTTTACTAACTTCGTGGTTCATTTTTCTATAATATTTGACTGTATTTTAAAATGCCAAACATATTGTTATAATCGCAACTGCAGTCAAGGTACTTGGGGATAGGACACCACTCGCCCATTTGAGATTTGTCCAAAGTAGTCCTTGTAAAAATTAAAAATCTTTACACAGAAAAAACACTTTCCTTGTGATTATTCGACCCCCTCCCCCACCCTACCTTATAATGGCCTTATAAAGTTATACTTGGACGGAAAGAGCGAGGGATAATGAGTTTAGCAGCCCCTATCATGCAGAGGATGATTTCAGTTCGTTTTAGTTTTTTAATCCAGTCTTTACTGCCTACTATATTTTGTTTTAATTTTCGATGGCCACAAGAGCCATTAAAAGCAACAACTACATTACTACTTTCAATCCAAATTAAGACGATCTAGTTTTCATATTAGTAATTGTCTGGTTAAAATAATTTACTAATTTTTTGTTATTTACTAAGTTTTTTATAATTTACTAACTTTTGGTTAAAATAAGTGCTAAACATTTTGTTATAATTACAGCTGCAGTCAAGGTATTTGGGGATAGGACACCGCTCGTCCATGCGAGATTTTTCAATAGTAGCCCTTGTAAAATTTAAAATCTTTACACAAAAAAGCACTTTCTTTGTGATTATTAACCAAAACCCCCACCCTACCGTATACTGGCCATTTTTACGTAAGTTATCATTATCATATAATGAAATTGGAAATTTTGGCGCTCATGTCTTATCGCCACCCCACTCAAGAAGTGAATTTAAGGTTAATCCTAATGAAATATAACCTTCATATAGCCTTTGTTTTATATAATAATATATTTGGTAAAGTAACCTACCCCCCTCCCCTTTAACGTGTAAATATATAGCCTAAATCATACAAGTTCGATGCATTCTTTATAAGTCCAATGCATTGAGTCATCCGTCACTTGTTTTTGTAGCTATGAAACCGGTTTTCTGAGATTAACCTAAGCATAATTCTTAGATGAAGAACTTGACTTAAGTGGAGTGGCTAAAAGACATAAGTACCGAAATTTCTTACCTTTTGAAGGCTTCATAGAGTCTTACGTCCGCTTCTAGCCATTTTTCCAGTATTTTCTTCTGTTTTCCTGTCACTTCATGTTTCGTTTCTTTTTTTCGAGGAAGCTGTTTTACGTATAACATTTGCCCAATGTGTGTCCCAATCAGATTTTTCAATAGAATGACTGACTCGTCAAAGTATTCTGATATCATCACTAGCTGAAATTGATTATCAATGACATTTATAAATGATTCTATGGCTGTTTCATTTTCAAAAAATTTTGGTTCAAGCCCAAGGGAAAAAGATAGTTGATTTCGTCCATAAAGCTGCAAAAATCTCTCTTCGTTAACGGCTCCAAGCTCTAGCTTTTCAAGAAACTTTTCAAAAGAAGATACATTATAAAAATGTCTCATATCCATATATGCAAACATTGATTCAAACTGTTGAACTGGATTACGCAAAATTGTTAAAGAGACGAAATCATTTCCAAGCATTTTCTCAAAGTCGTTAATTTTCCATGTTTCTTTGACAAGAATATCAAACTTTGAAATTTTCCGATCAATAGCTGGGTCTATATTCTTAAATACTATTGATTCTGTAACGTGATCATAAAAAATTCCATAAAAGTAAGATATCCTGTAACGGAATAAGAAGGAAAATTATAAATAGATAACATTAAAGCTATTTGAAGCTGCATATGAACATGAATAGCAACAATAATATTCAAAAATATTCTAACAATAACATCTTCTTTCGTTTATTCTTTTAGAAAAAAACTACAAAAGAAAAGGAAGTAAGTAAGCCCAATGCATGATTTACAATTTTACGGTATGGCAGAATAAAACTGTACAAATATCTAGCATAATCTACTCTAAACTCTGTGTAGTAACTTTTCAAAGAACCAACTTTTTTCGTTGAAAACTAGACTATTAATGAAAAGTTCTTATCAGATAATAAAACCTAGACGGGATAATAGTAAAATATTGTATTGGCATGTTAATAAATAGAGAGGGAGTAGTCAATCCGGACTTGGCTCAGTTAAAGATAGGAATGGGGCCGCAATTGGCGATAAGGAAAAAAACTAAAGAGAGATGGGCCAAATATTTTGAGAATTTGCTGAACCGATATAGAGTTGCAGAAAAAGATATATAGGTAAATAAAAAAAGTTTGTGATACCTTGGATGTGAAGGAAGATTTGTTTTGTGAGGAGGAATTAGAGACAATACTAAAAGGATTAAAAAATAATAAGGTTCCAGGTGCTGATAGGGTAGTAAATGAGTTTCTTAAATATGGTGGCTCTGAGGTTAGAAATAAGTTACTGAAGATTATGAATATGATTTTTGAAAAAGGGGAAGTACCTAACGATTTTAGGAATACCTTAATTACGCCACTTTATGAGAAAGGTGATAAAAGTCAGTGCTGTAATTATCGAGGCATTAGTCCGGTCTCTGTAGGTAGTAAATTACTTAGTAATATGATACTTCTCAACTGATATATGTCGTAGACAAAGTTTTAAGAGAAGAACAGTGCGGTTTTAGAAAAGGTAGAGAATGTATCGACCAAATGTTCACTCTTAGGTTAATAATTGAGAAGTGCCTAAGTTTTCAAACACCTTTGGTCCTCAGTTTTATAGATTATGAGCAAGCGTTCGACTCTGTTGATAGAGGAGCTTTAGTAAAGGTTTTATCCTTGTATGGTATACCAGACAAATACATTGTTATTATACTATGTATAATAACATAGTTATTATATAACATAGTTATTATAATAACATAGTTATAATAACATAGTTTTGTTATAAAACTATACATAGTTTTTTATTGTTTAAAAAAATTGAGTTGTGAGAAAGTCAAACTTTAGCGTAAAGAGCGAGGCGTTGAAGAGGGGATAGCTCCTTTCATATACGGAATAATTTCTGTTCGTTTTAAGTTTTAACGTCGTTCCTTACTTTCAGTTAAAAAAAAACTTGTTTTTTTTATTTAATTTTTGAACGTTTTTGAATTAATACAAGTTTTGATTTTGGCTCACCGTACATGAATAATTTAAAAAAAATTGCATATTAATTTTACTTTTATTTTGTTAAAGGGCTTTCTCGAAACTTGTTTAATTTTATTTGCGAACGTTTTTATTAGTAATAAATATAAGTAACTTACGAATTAACTTACGT
>JAQQPU010005575.1:0-24516 GCA_029168905.1 Artemia sp. Kazakhstan ARC1039
TCGATGTATCTGACAAAAGATATTGAGAAAAAAGGTTTATTCACTCTAACACTTAGATTTTGTCAACTTTTTCCTATCTTTCCGAAAAATGGATGTTGATATAGAACTTAATCACTCCTATACTTAGATTTTGTTAAATTGCTTTATTGTCTGTCTAGGAAGCGACATCAATCGATAATGAATGTTAATAAAGAATTTGTTCAATTTTTTTTCATAATTTCCTGAATAAAATTTCTGTATTGTGCATCCAAGAGGTGAATTCAAGAAAGAGTTTGTCACTTACTTACTTACTTACATTTTTTTCATAAAGACATATCCAACAACGGATGTTGATAAAGAATTTATTCATTCTGATAACGCATTAACGCATTCAGATATTTCCTTGATAAAAAAAAGTTTGTCTGACATATCCGACAAATGATGTTGATAAAGCATTTATTCAGTTTGATACTTAGATTTTGTCAATTTTATCCGATGTATCTGACAGAGGATGTTGATAAAAAACTTATTCACTCTAACACTTAGATTTTGTCAATTATATTCGATGTATCTGACAAAAGATGTTGAGAAAAAAATTATTCACTCTGACACTTAGATTTTGTCAATTTTATCCGACATGTCAATTTTAACTGATATATCCGACAAATGATGTTGATAATGCGTTTATTCACTCTGGTACTTAGATTTTGTCACTTTTATCCGATATATCGACAGAGGATGCTGATAAAGCATTTATTCACTCTGATACTTAGATTTTGTTAATTATATTCGATTTATCTGACAATAGATGTTGGTATAAAAAAATTTATTCACTCTGACGCTTAGATTTTTTCAATTGTATCCCATGTATTCGAGAAAGGGTTGTTGATTTAGAATTTAATCAATCCGATACTTAGATTTTGTCAATTTTACCCCATGTATTCTAGAAAGGATTGTTGATATAGAATTTAATCAATCTGATACTTAGATTTTTGTCAACTTTATGCGATATATCCTACAAATGATGTTGATAATGCATTTAGAGGATGTTGATAAAGCATTTATTCAATCTGATACTTAGATTTTGTCAATTTTATCCAGCATATCCGACAAAGGATGCACAGTTTGAATCCGTTCCATAAAATAGTTTACCATTTTCTCTCTTGATATTGTAGTTATTGTCTTCTCTTAGTTCGTAATCAGTAGAATAATCATTATTCCATTTTGAGTCATACACAATTTTTACTGGTGTGTCATCGACAGGCTCAATTTGCTTTTTGTCTTTGGTATTATTTGGTTCATTGACTGTTTGATCAATGGCAGTAACTTTTGCTGGTACTTTGTTTTTCATATCTTTATATTCCATAGTGATATTTTCTACCAATGCCCTTTTTTATTTTTCTGACAATTTCACTGTCTATTATCACATTATTTTTACACATGTAGCAGTTTCAGCACGTAGACAAGATATGGTTTGTGATATTAGTAGAAGAGTAGGCCTTTTTTTTATCTTCCATTGAATGCTAATACCCGAAAGCTGACGATAGGATGTATCAGCAGGTAATGTGTTACCTGCAACAGCAGCACGGAGTTGTCATCTATCATCAACGATTATTTTTATCTTGGCATTCTCTTTGAGTGCAATCATCTCTGGAGATCTCAATCTTGCATATTCACCAACATAAGAGTTGAATTTTTTTGGTACTCACAAGAAATTTAATTCCTTACTGTCATGACAATGCATGCATACATTTCCAATAGTGTTACCACTTGTACTTGTTTCATAGTTTAAATACTTCTCCTTAACGGCATTCAATGCTACAATAACATTGTCATGTAAACACACTTTATTAGAATGCTCCATCTTCACTTTTTTTAAAGATATGACTTATGTGTTTATCGTTCCATCGCGTAGAAAAACAATGATTTAATACATGCAATAAACTAGGTAGTGTCGATAACCCGCCATAAAGTACCAGTGGGAAAGCCGCATCGTGTCTCTGAGCAAGCATAGAGTACAATTGTTTTAGCCGTAGGCATATTTTATGTCATTTTAAGATACGTAAAAAAAGTTGAATAATTTCGAAGTCCAAAATTTTTTTAGTCCAATAAAAAAAAGTACTACTACAAACATTATTTTTCTAATAGTAAAGGTCATGACTAACATGTCTATACCATTCTCATTTTGAGTTTGAAAAATATTAAGTGTGATTGTTTTTTGCTTTAAGTATGTTTCATCTCATTCGAAGACATGTAAAAAAAAAGTTGAAGTAATATATCATGTTAAAAAAATAATAAAAAAATTTAAAAAAATAAAAAAATCCAAAAAAATTGGGGGGAGGGGGCCAAAAAGTTGGAGGGGAGGGGGGCACCCTTCGAGTTTGGGGAAAGGGGACCTTTGGGGGGTTGATGTCTCTGCTGGTTAGGGTCGTTGGTGCTTATGATCCTTGATGGTTCGTACTCACATACACCTTACTACTTGATTTGCAAGGATTTCTAAGGTTTGTTCTGAATTTCATTATTAAAATTATTTTCTTGCCATCTACATCTCTCTTAGTATCAACTTTTTAGTATACTATAACGTTAGACTCTATTTTAAACTGACAACACTGTTCAAACGCCACTTGTGTATTATACAGAACACATCGAAGAAGTAAAGCTATCCATTATTAAAATTCTTTTCTTGCCATCTACATCTCTCCTAGTATCAACTTTTTAGTATACTATAACGTTAGACTCTATTTTAAACTGACAACACTGTTCAAACGTTATTGAGGTTACCTTAACTACTAATCACTTTAACCCCTTTTCTCCATCTTCATACGATCCAATTTGCAAATGTTATCTAGCTCTGTTTTTTGTCCTATTATTCAAATAAGATCGTTCGTAAAGTCCAGTTCGCGAATCCTTATCCCTTTTTGCAAATGTCATTCAAACAATTCTGATTGTAGCATCCAATTTTTTAATTTGCAATGAGGCATTAATAACAAACTACTCTCGAGTTAAGGCAATTGTTCAAAAAATCAGAAAAACCAGTCTGATAGCACATACTTAAAAGAAATGGAACAGGTGTGTAGATTAGCAAGGGAAGGAACAAAAGTTCCTGGAATAGCATAGGAAGGAACATAATGTCCCCAAATAGCATTGGAAGGAACATAGTGTCCCCAAATAGCATTGGAAGGAACACAAAAGTCTTGGAATTGCATAGGAAGGAACATAAACCCTTAGAATAGCATAGGAAGGGACATAACGCTGTAGAATAGCATGGGAGGGAACATAAACTCCTAGAATAGCATAGGAAGGAACAAAAACTCCTAGAATAGCATAGGAAGGAACATAGTGTCTCCAAAAAGCATGGGAAGGAACATACATCCTTAGAATAGCATAGGAAGGAACAAAAACCCTTAAAATAGCATTGGAAGGAACATAAACCCTTAGAATAGCATAGGAAGAAACATAAACCCTTAGAATAGCATAGGAAGGAACATAAACCAAGCAAATCCTAAAGTACATGCTCTGGAAAGGTACCAAGGAACATAAGGCAAGCAAATAGCACGGTAATTCCTATGGCAGTAAGCAAATAGCATGGTAATTACTATACGTCTCGTAGAATTATTTCCTATACGTCTCGTAGAATCCATACGATGCATTCTACTAGTGCCCTGGTCTAAAAAAAAAATAAGAAAAAAATAATAATACATGGTACCCACATCGATCTGTACTATAAGAATGTCAAGCCCTTCAATCACTTTCGACTATTAAAAAGGGCACTAGCCCTTTCAATTTCCAATCGAGTGAGCCCTTTTGAAGTTTTTACGACAACGCTTCCTATTAACACCTTATATGCCCCCAGGGCATAAATAACAATCCTTGTCCCGAGGGCTGTGAGGGGGTTGTCATCTGCAAAGACGTAATTTCTGGAACTTTCAACTACGTTAAACAAAATGGCTATCTCAAAATTTTGTTTGGACGTGTTTGAGGAAATGGTGGGCGCGAGAGGGGTATTATTTGCTCCCCCATCACTTTCAACTATTAAAAAGGCTCTAGCCCTGTCAATTTCCAATTGAATGAGCCCTTTTGAAGTTTCTACGACAAAGTTTTCAATAAAAACCTTATATGCCCCCAGGGCATAACTTAAACCCCTTGCCCTGAGGACTGTGGGGGGTCATCCTAAAACACCAAATTTGTAAAACTTTCAACTACGTTGAAGAAAATTGCTACCTCTAAATTTTGATAGTATGTGTTTGGAGAAATGGTGGGCATCAGAGGGGGGTTAGTTGCCCTCCAATCACTTCCAACTACTAAAAAGGGCACTAGCCCTTTCAGTTTCCAATCGAATGAACACTTTTTGAAGTTTGTACGACAATGCTTTCTATAAAAACCTTACGTACATAGCCCAGGGCGTAACTTACAACCCTTGAGCTGAGGGCTATGAGGGGTTTGTCATCCTCAAAGACATAATTTCCGGACCTTTCAATTACGTTGATGTGTTTGGGGAAATGGTGGGCGCGAGAGGGGGATTACTTACCATCCAATCACTTTCGACTATTAAAAAGGGCACTAGCCGTCTTAATTTCCAATCGATTTTTTCCTTTATGAAGTTTCTACGACAACGCTTTCTAAAAAAAAAAAACTTTCTAAAAAAACGCCCCCAGAGCATAACTTACAACCCGTTTCCTGAGGGCTGTGGGGGGAGTGTCATCATCAAAACGATAATTTCCAGACTTTTTAACTACGTCGAACAAAATGGCTATCTCAAAGTTTTGATTGGATGTGTTTTGGGAAATGGTGGCTGTGAGAGGGGTATTAGTTATCCTCAAATCACTTTGACTATTAAAAAGGGCACGATACCTTCTAATTTCCTAATCGAATGAGCCCTTTTTTGAAGTTTCTATAACACCACTATCTATACAATCCCTATACTTTTTATCCCTAATCCCTAACAATCCCTAAAAATTTTGATTGGATGTGTTTGGAGAAAAGGTGGCCGTGAGACGGGGATTATTTGTTCTCAAGTCACTTTCGACTATTAAAAAGGGCACTAGCCCTTTGAATTTCCAATCAAATTACCCCTTTTTCAAGTTTCTACGACAAAGTTTACAATTAAAACCTTATATGCCTCCAAGGCCTAACTTACAACACTTACCCTGAGAGCTGCGGGGGGAGTTTCATCCTCTTAGATATAATTTCCAGACCTTTCAACTACTTTAAACGAAATAGCTATCTCAAAATTTTGATTGGATGTGTTTGGGGAAAATATGGGCGTGAGAGGGGGGTTAGTTGCTCTCCAATCACTTTCGAATATTAAAAGGGGCACTAACCATTTAAACTTCCAATCAAACGAGCACTTTTTGTAGTTTCTACGACAATGCTTTCTATACAAAACCTTAAATGCCCCAAGGGCATAACTTACAACCCTTGCCCTGAGGGCTCTGAGGGAGTAAGAGCTTGGACACTTACACTATTTTGATTTGGTCAAATTTAAAGAGCAGAAATAGCCCCGAAAATTTGAACATAATACCCTCAGTCGTTTTTGGGATATGGCTGAGATGCCTTATTGGGAATTAGCATTAAAACAGTGCATTTTGACGTAATCTTAAGGCAACATTTAGTTTTTAAACATAATGGGAAAATGGGAGGGTGGGCGTGGGAGGGGGAATAGTTGGACTCCAATCACTTTCTATTATCAAAAAGATTATTAGCCTTATCTATTTTCAATCGAATGAGCCCTTTTCTACGTTCCTAAGACAACTCCTTCGATACGAAGTGCCCTGGTCTAAAAAAAAAGAAGAAAAAAAATAATACATTGTACCCACATCTATCTGTACTATAAGAATGTCAAGCCCTTCAATCACTTTCGACTATTAAAAAGGGCACAAGCCCTTTCAATTTCCAATCGAATGAACCCTTTTGAGTTTCTACGACATCGCTTTCTATTAACCCCTTATATGCCCACAGGGCATAAATAACAACCCTTGTCCCGAGGGCTGTGAGGGGGTTGTCATCCGCAAAGACGTAATTTCCCGAACTTTCAACTACGTTTAACAAAATGGCTATCTCAAAATTTCGATTGGACGTGTTTGAGGAAATGGTGGGCGCGAGAGGGGCGTTATTTGCTCCCCAATCACTTTCAACTATTAAAAAAGGCGCTAGCCCTTTCAATTTCCAATCGAATGAGCCCTTTTGAAGTTTTTACGACAAAGCTTTCAATAAAAATCTTATATGCCCCCACGGCATAACTTAAAACCCTTGCCCTGAGGACTCGGGGGGGGGGGTCATCCTCAAACGCCTAATTTGCAAAACTTTCAACTACGTTGAAGAAAATTGCTACCTCTAAATTTTGATTGGATGTGTTTGGGGAAATGGTGGGCGTCAGAGAGGGGTTAGTTGCCCTCCAATCACTTCCAACTACTAAAAAGGGCACTAGCCCTTTCAATTTCCAATCGAATGAACACTTTTTGAAGTTTCTACGACAATGCTTTCTATAAAAACCTTACATACCCCAGGACATAACTTACAACCCTTGAGCTGAGGGCTGTGAGGAGTTTGTCATCCTCAAAGACATAATTTCCGGACCTTTCAATTACGTTGATGTGCTTTGGGAAATGAGAGGGGGCGTGAGAGGGGGGTTACTTACCATCCAATCACTTTCGACTATTAAAAAGGGCACTTGCCGTCTTAATTTCCAATCGATATTTTCCTTTATGAAGTTTCTACGACAACGCTTTCTAAAAAAAAAACTTATATACCCCCAGAGCATAACTTACAACCCTTGCCCTGATGGCTGTGGGAGGAGTGTCATCCTCAAAAAGATAATTTCCAGACTTTTTAATTACGTCGATCAAAATGGCTATCTCAAATTTTTGATTAGATGTGTTTGGGGAAATGGTGGGTGTGAGAGGGGTATTATTTATCCTCAAATCACTTTCGACTATTAAAAACGGTCCAAGCCCTTCTAATTTCCAATCGAATGAGCCCTTTTTTGAAGTTTCTATAATATCACTATCTATAAAATCCTTATATGCCCCAAGGGCCTAACTTACAACCCTTACCCCGAGGGTTCTGAGGCGGTTATCATCCTCAAAGACCTAATTTCTAAAACTTTTAACTATGTTGAACAAAATGGCTATCTAAAAATTTTTATTGGATGTGTTTGGAGAAAACGTGGCCGTGAGAGGGGGGTTAGTTGCCCTCCAATCACTTTCGACTATTAAAAAGGGCACTATCCCTTTGAATTTCCAATCGAATGAGACCTTTTTGGAATTCCTACGACAAATCTTTCCATAAAAACCTTATATACCCCCAGGGCATAACTTACAACCCTTGGATCAACTACTATCAACTACCCTGGAAATCAACTACGCGGAACAAAAAGGCTATCTCAAAATTTTGACTGGGTGTGTTTGGAGAAATGGTCGGCGTGGAAGGGGTATTAATTGCCTTCCAATCACTTTCGACTATTCAAAAGGGCACAAGCCACTGCAAATTCCAATCGAATGAGACCTTTTCGAAGTTTCTGCGACAACTCCTTCGATATGAATTGCCATGGTCTAAGACCAAAAATAAATAATACATTGTGCCCACATCGTTCTTTACTTAGACAGTGCTATTGCGCTGCCTAAGATAGTCTTTTACGTGGATTTTTTTTATATTTTTAAGGTTTTTTCTATAAGAGTCCATAGTTTTGCTTGCTATTTGTAGGTTTGAGAACCTTTTTTTTTTTAACAATGTTTAATCCTGACCCAAATACGACACAGAATCCTCGTAATATTGTTTAATTTGATTTTATATCTCCTTAAGTTGACCTGAAAAATAAAACATAATGTCATTCCCAAAAAAATATTTCTATGTTGTTTGACAACTTGGATACATTTACACTCTTTTGATTTATTTTAATTGTAAGTGCAGAAGTGGTAAAAGTAGTAGGCCTACCCGAAAGTTTCTACTTTATACCCCAAGTCACTCTCGATATATTGCTGAGGCGTCATATTGGCATCCATATACAGAGTGCCTTTTCATTTAGTTTTAAAGCAACATTTAGTCTTAATGCATAATGGGACGATTAACTAATTGTAAGAGCTGACACAGCCAATATCCATAGACATAGCTACGGGACAGTTCTACTATGCTGAACAAAATGACTGAGTAAAAATTTACTGGATGTGTTTGGAAAGAGAATGGGTTTGGGTGGAGATCTGCTTGCCCTCCAATCTCTTTTGACTCTTAAGAATGGCACTAGGACTTTTTGATTCAGTCCAGCACCTGCCTAAATATTCCTTGAAGGCTTCGCCTTAATGCTCTTAGCTTGCGTAGTAGCAATAGTTGAAGTGGCATTAGTATCAGTGTGCATATAGCACCTTTGGTTTCTTTGAAATCCCCTTCAACGCACGTTGAACGTTTGAAACTTAATACCATGAACCGTTCCTGAATCATTTCTGATAAGGCCTTATAACAACCTGTGTGGGCATAGTATGTTTTCATTTAGTTTCGTACAGTTTAATGCTTCAAATTTTTTTCCCTTGATGCCCTTAGTTTTAGTAGCAACAGCAGAATTTGTAGTAGTAGCCTTAGCTTTAGTGCCAGTAGCAGTAGTAGAGGTAGTAGTAGTGGTAGCAGTAGTGGTGGTAGTTTTAACAGGAATGGTAGCAAGCAAATTATCCCTTTTTGATCCCCATTCCCCTCCCCTATCATATCCTGAAAGTTCCAAATTAATATACCCAGTCTTTCATGAGCTCCGCTCTTTTAACAAGCCGTATACACATAACGTGTTTTGTTTTAGTTGAACACTCCAGTCAGCATTCTCTGAAATGCTCACCTGAAATCCCTTTGTCTTTCTTGAATACAATGTGCAAACATGCATACCTGTCTCAATAATATATCATAGGCAGCTAATTAAAAAACGATGTTGGCCAAATATATTATTATTTTTTTGGTTTATACAAGGGCACTTCGTATCAAAGGATTTGTCGTAGAAACTTCGAAAAGGGCTCATTTGATTAGTAATTCGAAGGGCTAGTGCCCTTTTTAATAGTCGAAAGTGATTGAAAGGCAACTAAAACCCCTTCCACGCCCACCATATCCTCAAACAAATCCAATAAAAATTTTGCGATAGCCATGTTGTTCAACGTAGTGTAGCGATTAAAAAAAAGAATGGACGCGCCATGTGTAGCGATTAAAAAGGACTGGACTGTGTTAATTGTGGCAATAAGGATTGACCGCGTCAAATGTAATATTATGCTTTAAAGCTATGAACTTACACCTTGTAGGTTCTCCGATAGCGCCACTTATAGCGCTAAAGACTGTGCCATATGTAATATTATTGTTTTAAAGCTGTGGCGATGAAGATGCGCCAGCAATAGTTTTATTGAGATTTACATTTAGGGGTACAAAAGTGCTTGAATTCAACTGACAACGACAGAGGCAAGGATTAAATTGGCTCTCAAAAATAATGATGATGGCAATAGAGACAATCCATAGTTGAAACGAAAAACAGTTTTTTCACTATATCACACAAGTATAGATTCTGCGCCCTGCTAGCTATTTCACAATTGGCCCAAGTACTGTGGCGGGGGCCGCTACCTTGTAATTATGTTTTCAAACTCACTTCATTATGCTCACTGACCATCCAATAATTTTTTTTTGATATTTCTGATGATTAAACGTTATAACTTAAGCTTCCTGTGAATTCTGTATCTGGTGATTTTATTATTACCTAATATCTTAGCGAAATTCAAAACCGTATAGCGTCGTTGTTTGGCTGAGACTAAAACGCAGTTTCTCTTTTTGCTGATTAAGAATTTAGACTCTTGGAAACGGGATTTGCACTTAATTAGGGGAAGTTTAATTTATGTCGGAATTATCTTTAGAAGGAAAGAATTTTTGCATTTTAAATATATCACATGTTACTCACGATACATATTACCCTTCCCATTATTTAATGACGTCCCGTCATTAGGACTTGCTTGCCCTTGGGTTTTTGAAATATTTGCGATTTATTTACTATTGGTCCTATGTAATTTTAATTGACATTGTATTATTTGATACTTTTATATAAGCTTAATCAGGAGTGCTAAAATTTTCTCTATTACTTTTCTTATTTTATTATATATCTCTATCTATAGTTCATCTACCGATTATCTATGGTTCTATGCTAGCTACTATACTAAAGATTTTTTTCTACATCTAACACTGATGACTTTTACATTTCCAACAAGGTTGAGGCTATTCTACTTTTACTATGAGGCTGTTTTTTTTGAAAATTCACCTTTTACAAGTTTTTATCCTTTGCTAACTATAGGATAATTGTGCTTCCTATTTACGCTAAATTAAATGAATAGTACGACAACGCTACACATAACTCTATCTGAACATCTAACACTACATATAAGAACGATTTAAAACACATAATATTATGTTTACCACGTTCACTGGTAAACATTAGAACACTTTCACTGGGAGTGTTTGCTATGTAATATTACTGATAGCATATTGGAATTTTTAAGTTATCGAAGTTATTAAAATGTAACATATGTATATTCAATCCTATTTCATCACCATTCATGTCTTTTAGCGTACTCAATCCTTCTGTTGTAAATTATTGTCCTTCACTCCTTTCGTCTTGGCAAAATTTTTAAAACACTTACAATATAGTTTCTTCACAGAACAGTTCGAGCATGATTATGTTCATCTTGCACGAAAAGCTTACTCTAATTGTCAAATGGGAAATGATAATCCCAGGTACAGGCGTGTGGAATTTTGATATCAAAATTCATTCTCACCTGCTGTTTTTGGATAGTTCATAGGGTGCCTTATCATTAAGGGATTGAACACTGGGACTGCGTTCATTTTCTCTTCAGCATATCATTTTTGGTATATTTTAAAGCATATAGAGAATGTATTACTCGTATAAAATTGTTCGTTTGTGAACTTAGATATTACAGTTCTCAAATAAAATTGTTCGTGCCTGGCTTGCGCCTATTAACTTTTGCGGTGATTCCTTTGTTAATCACAGGGGAATTGTTTTTTGGATTTGGAATGGGTCGACATAAAACTTTAGTGACTCCTTCAACTTATTGTCTTTAACTTGTGGGAGGGGTATATTGTCACTGAGGGGTTAGTCACTGGGGCTAATTTTGGTTTCTGTAATTCAATGGTTGGTTTCCAGGTCCATTTTTCAGAAAATATCCCTTAACATTTATGGGATAACAGAGATATTAACTTTTCGCATTTGATAGAGGTGATAGGATGGATTCCGAGAATGGTCGACAGGGATTTGACGCGTGAATCTGCGACACATAAATAATTTTTGGGATCATCAAATATCATAACTATACAATCGTATGGTACATGGGCCCATAATGATTATCAAGGGTGATATTTATGTACTTATATCTTGTACTGGTCGATGGGGTTCTCAGGATTTATGTGATTATATAGTTCGATAGTGCAATGGATACTGAGATTCAAATATAGTGTTACCTGATACGTAATATGGTTCGTGGTCGACGAAACAACGATCAAAATGTAACTATAATTTTCGTAAACGAAGCTAGGACGAAAATTGCCTGGAGTCTATGGTGAGTGCTCTTTGTTGGTTGAGGTATGATGAAAATAGATGCTACTAGGTTGTATCTGCATTGGACTACGCATTGTAATGATTGATTTCAAATATGTCAATCCACTTCCTGTAATAAAAATAATGAGGCAGAATCACACGTTCTTTAAAACAAGTCGACATAATACATAATAAGCTACAAGGCAATATTAAGCAAATGCTAATGTTAATGCACATGTATTGAAAAAATGACATTGTTACTTTAAATAAGGTCTCTTATTATTTTCCTTAGTATAAGCTATTACACACGCTTTATCTTAATCTTCTTAACCCTTAATTGATTCTACATTAGATTTAAAAACAATCCTTTAAACATAAGTTACTCTATATTGTTAAATTTGAGGTCTCAGTTTACAACATATTTCATGCCTTCATTGTTCATGCACGTCCGTGCTGTTTAAGAAACGCATGTTACAGCGTCATAGCCAAACGGGTTTACGTAAACGACACTTACAATGAGGGAACAAGACATAGCAATGACGAGTGGAGACCCCTATACGCACTCGTTTTCTAATGTCTTCCCTTTTTCTTGGCTTAGACATTCTCATGGGGTTTTGGATTTAACTTCTGCATTTCAGCCGTTTCCCCGTGTTCTTCTTTTGGGTTTTGCCTTCTTAGTCTCAGGATTTTTCCATAATTAAAAGTCAATAAGATTCTCATGATCAGGGAAATCGCGAACATCAAACATACGGTCAGTAGTATGTCCAACCAGAAATTGGTTGAGAATAATATCTATTATTCTCACCAATTCCGTATCTATTATCCACATACATTAATCTCTGGTCCTCATTTCTAAATAGGGGAATCTGGGAGTCTAATGCTTCTCTTATTTTTGTAAGCCTTAATGTCCCTTTATTCTTTTCTATTTTGGGCCATATCGAGGTGTTCATTTCCTCACTCTCTATATTGGGAAAAGTGTACGACAGGTTAATTGCCTTAAAATCGATTATTTTAATACTTATAACATTTGTGCTCGTGGTAATTAACGGCGTTCGAACAGTTGACTCTTTAGTTACAAGTCGACATCCTTGTTTTATGGTTATCGAACCCACATCTTGTAAGAGTAATTCTATCCTGTAACTTGGATTTATTCTTTCTGTATTATTATAGCAGGACAAAGTTCCAACAGTTTTTCTTGGAACAGAAAATAACCAAAGGTCATTTCTAAGGTCTATGAATATTTCTCGTTTAGTACTCCCTATCACGGCTGCTTTCAGTTGGACTGGATACATCGTACTGGAATGGTACGGATAGATTTTTACTTTGAGCTAGAAGTTTTTAAGCTATTTTTCCTTTGTGATGCCTATGCATAAAAATCTTTTTTTCTGTATTTTTATGGGTATTTTAATCTGTCCGGTTTCTTAACCGTTCTACCTGACTGTGTCGTTACTTTTTCTTCTGTTTCTTGCGGTTTTTTCTTTTTAGGTTTTGCTAACGATATAAGATCAAATTTTTTGTATTGTTTTTTCAAAAATTCTTGCCCTTTTAATTTTGTTTCTTTCGCGTGCGCGGCCGCTGAAGTCGGTTTTCATTTCCCTATTTCTTTAACTACCATATGGTCTGATTTACCGTTAGACTCTTTGGAAGTGGTTAACGATGATTCCACATTAGAACTTTTAGAAGTTGCACCTCGAATTTTTGAGGTATCACCTCCCCTTCCTTTGTAAATTTCTACTCCTCTGGAAGTAGAAGGTTTATTCTCTAAGTCCTCCCTTTGAGTTTTCAACTCGGGAGATTTGAAAGATTTTTGAGAGCTTTGACAGGAATCAAAAGTTTTTCCGGGGTTCCTCCACTGCTTAAATGCCATGTTTTCAGGGGGATGGGGTATTCTTTGCACTAGTGTTTCCCTCCATGAAGTCCACTGTTTAGGCTTGACCTTGGACACAGTTATATTATGATATTATCCTTGCTGGTCATCCTTGGGAGTTTTATTCTTAGAAAATGTACTTTGAATCTTTTTTATTGGGAAATTTATTAAATCCATAGCTTCTCGCAGATTTGTTGTAATTGAATCTTTGGGAGGAGTTTTTTTTACACTGATACCCGGAGTTTCTACAGCTCTGTTCAATTCCTCCTGTAATGACAGGGGTCTCTCTATTGGTGTTGCAGGGGAAACCATATCGTATGGAAATCTTTTGGGGGGACAAGGGGTCGAAATTCTATCAGGGAAAAATTGGGTTTTTGGAGATATCGTATAATCTAATTCTCCTGCGCTCTCTGATGGTGAACTTTTTGGATCTTTTTGCGTTTTTATTCTTGCTGGTATTAGGGATTTTCTCTTGGGAATAACTAGATTTTTCATAGATAAAAATTCTTCAAAGTTTTCCTCGTCACTATCCTTCTCGAAATAGTCTTGCTTGAAATTAAAGTATTTTAGCTCTGCCAATCTTGATTTAGGGGGCTCATTTTCTGCATCTGATGAATCGGTAGACGAGGGACGCGGTACCCATCTTTCTGGAAATTTTGTTCTTTTTATTCGGCTAACATGTGCCTTATAGGTTCTTCCAATATCGGGGCTCACCATTTTAAAAGTAAAATCATTATCATACTTTTTGACTATTCTGCACGGTCCAGAATATTTGTTGGAAAGTTTTTGCCTTCCGCTTTTTCCTCATTTTTTAGGTAGACACAATCTCCTATCTTGAAATCTATATTCCCTTTTATTTTGGGTAGGTTTCTTAGCTCTTGACTTATTTTACATTTTTCCAACTCTTGTTTTACTATTTTATAAGTTTTCCTCATCTTATTTATGGATTCTTGTTTGTAATCCTCCGAGTTATTGTAATATTGCCGGGATTCGATAATCTCATCATAGGGGATTCTAAAATCACGACCAAAAAGTAAATAAAAAGGGTTGTCTTTGGTTGTTTCTGAATAAGTAGTATTGATTATGTTAGTTAAATAAGGGAAGAATAGATCCCAACTGTTCCTGTTGTCTTTTGTATAAATGCTTAATACATTCGAAAATATTTTATGCCTATTTTCTATTTTACCATTAGCTTGTTGGTAATATGGGGAAGTCACCAATTTCTCTGTGTTAAGAAAACTCATTAAGTCTTTTGTTACTTTTGAAACAAAATTGCTTCCGTTGTCACTTAAAACCTTATTTGGGATGCCAAATTTTAAAAATAATTTCGCTAATGCCTTACCCGTAGCGTAAGCGCCTTGATTTTTAATTCTTCTGCAAAATTAAATCCGGAAAAGTGATCTATAGCTGAAAGAATACAAGTGTGGCCTCTGTTGGAAATAGGTAAGCCTCCACTGGTTCCATATAAATCAAATAAGACAATATCGAAGGGGAATCTCGCTACCGGGACTCTTCCCATTGGAGGATTAGGATAAGCTTGGGGTGTTTTTCTTCAGTTACACGCTTCGCTCGTACTTACAAATTCCTTAAGTTTTGTTACTGCCGACGGCACGTAAAAATATTGTTTTAATTTATGGAAAGTTTTCGCTACTCCTAAATGTCCACCTATATCTGAATGAAAATATTCGAATGCAGGTGTTATTAAGTTTTGGGGTAATACAGGTATTATTGAGGTTTGGTTTCTATTTGCCTCAGCAGTCACGATTCTGCATAGTATTTCTTCATCAAGATCATAGTAAAAATTATCTATCTCTTTTCCAAGAGTTTTGAATTTATCTGGTAACGAATCATCATTCACAAAATAATTAATAAGTACTACACACATTTCGTCCTTTTTTGCTTTCTTTTTATATTTTCTAAAGACAAGGGACAATAGTTATCCTTATTTTCTTTTACTGTGTCTTTGACTTTGTTTTTCTTGCATTTATCCTCCTGGGACCTGATGTCCAACCGGTTGTATGTTCGTTTACGAATTTTTATCATCTAACCTACTGTAAATCGGGACTTAAAGATTGCCTCCTTTTCTGCAAGAGGCGTTTGCTGCCATCTGTGATTTTTTTCAGTCCAGTAACAGTAATGGAGGCCGAACCAGGAGTAAGTGAATTAAAGAAAATCAACTTAAAGAAAAAGATCAAAAGGTAAGAAATTAGATAAAAAATACAAAGAGATAGGCTAGACAATAGAAAAAAAATTTGGCGATATACCCTAAAACCGAAGTATTGACAGGTTTGATTTTTAACGCAATTACTATTATTGCTGCCATCTGGCAGAAGGACTTTCAGTCTTGTACAATGGGCTGTACATTCGTTCTTACCTTAGAAGTCCAACGGGTTGGAAGATTTAATTTTATTATTTCAATTTTATTTAAGATGTCTGTTATTTTTACTTTTTAACCTATTAAATTTTAAACATAGTTTTTAAGTAATTTTTTTTGCTGCTCGGTATAGCCAAATATAACAATGCAATAACGTTATTTCTTGGGCTTGGTGCTGTGGTCAGTTATTAGTAGCAGTCAGTTATCACAGAATGACTGGTACCCTGTTTTAGTTCAATAATATTTAAGTGATTTGTGTTTATGGCGTGTATTTATTGCGGAGATCTATTTTTTGTTTATATATGTATGAATATGTTGATGTTGTATGTTTGAATTGGCTTTTGCTTCGTTTGATTTAGTTCTTATTTTGTCCTTGATCTATTTATAATTTTGCGTTCTTATTTGATTTTTATTGGTTTTGTCGATATTTATCTCGTGCTATCGTTTTCTTTTCTTTAGTTTTTTTTCATATTTTGCTCAGTCAGTTCTAGGGTTTTTCATTTAATAAATAAAAAAATAATATATTAATTAATTATTTGTCTATATATTTTAATTATTTGTCTCTGTGCTCTCTACATTCCGTTTTCTCTACACCTTTTTTTCTCAACATTCTATTCGTATTACGAACTCTTTTTATTCAGTTTTCCACCGTTTCGGGTTTTATTTTCGCCACTTTTTCGGCTTAATCCCAACATTTTTTTCTTCAGTGAGGCTATTTAAATGGAGTTGTTGTATGTCTAAAGTTTCATACTGTGAGGTCTAAAGTGCTAACAGTTTTTTTTTGCAGTATCCTTGGAAAAAGCCTTGTCTTTGCTTGAAAACAGCGATATCAGCGACTTGGAAGATAGCGGAGACGAAAATGACCCTGAGTGGTGTTTACCTGGCAACACATGTGCAACAGATGCAGACCAAGTGTCTTCTGATAGTGAAGAAGAGTCTCAAGGCTTTCTAGATCGTGCTAATCTCAATGATTTCTCAGTCCTATTCGACGAAGAAAATGACGACATTCCACAAGCGCAGCATATTCCAGCATTCAAAACTGATTCCGTATCAACAAGTCGCTCAGGAATAAATCGCCGCCCCAACAAAATGTGGACCAGTTCAGGTACCTTGAACGAGCATCATTCATACATTCCCTTGTACTCATATTCAAGTCAACGGGAAAGCTGGAAGCCACATGAATGCTTTTTGAAGTACTTCCCTGACTCATTTTTTGAAACAATGGCTTTCGCAATGAATTGTCATTACCAGAAGGCCACAAACAAATCTTTGCTCACTAGTGCCTCCGAACTGAAAGTATTATTTGGCATTTCGATCGTTATGAGTAACGTGAAGTTTCCTCGTCTTCGAATGTTTTGGAGCAAGAAATTTTGAATCCCTATCATCTGCGAGAAAATGCCTCGAGATCGGTTTTTCAAGCTTAGACAGAATGTGAAGTTCCTTTTGTATGACGAGGTTGACGAGGATACAAAAAGAAATGATTGTCTTTGGAAAGTGCGCCCCTTGCTGAGTTTCGTGCGAGATGAGTGTCTCAAGCTTGAGCGAGAACAATTCGTTTATATTGACGAGCAAATGATTCCCTTTGCTGGGCGATGCAGCCTGAAGCAGTACGTACCAAATAAGCCAAATCCTCTTGGATTGAAGAACTTTGTTTTAGCAGGCTCATCAGGTCTGGTGTATGATTTCGTAATCTATCAAGGAAAGACAACCTTTGTGCCAGAATTACAAGCTAAGGGTCTAAGTAGTGCCGCTGTGCTACACCTTTGCCAAGATCTAAGTGAAGGTTCATATCTTTTCTTCGATAGGTACTTCACTAGCATATCTTTGCTCGAAAAATTATCAGAAAAGCGCATAAATGCAACCGGCACGCTCATGAAAAATCGACTTGAAGGTCTACCAGCGAAGACCGATCGTGAACTAAAGAGAACTGGACGTGGGACGTCCTTTACGTTCACGTGAGAAGATCGAGTTGTAGCCGTTACGCAGTGGTACGACAACAAGCCCATTTTTCTAGCTTCAAGCTGCTATGGCAAAGAACCCGAGCTACCTGTGTCAAGATACAACAAGTCTGAAAGAAAATATATAGATATTCCCAGTCCTCTTGTGGTAAGACAGTACAACAAGAACATGGGCGGAGTCGATCTCTGTGACCACATGGTGAGTTATTACAGATTCAGCAGCAGGACAAAAAAGTGGCCAGTTCGAGTTCTTCACCATTTCATTGATTTGGCTCTTTCGAATGCCTGGCTACTCTACAGGCAGGATTCAATCAAAGGAAACAAACCCAACAATCAGTTGATTGACTTCAGATTTCAGGTAGCTGAATATTTAGTTGAAGATCTTCGGCGATCAACCGAGGGTGACTTTGGCGAATGTGAAGACGATAATGATGAAGATAAACTGGAGCAGTCGGCTAAACGAAGAAAAAGATGCTCTTTGCCATCCGGACCAGAAAGGAAATTGAATGCAAAGCATCTTCCTCGCTTCGGCGCGACGCTGAAGAATTCGGCTCGATGCCGGATGCCTGGATGCGAAATGCGAACGAAAGTGTTCTGCGAATCGTGTCAGGTCTATCTCTGCTTTCAGGTTGGCAAGCAAGTTCGAGAATGTTTTTCGGATTTCCATAAATGATAAAGGATATTTTTGTGTGTTATGTAAGCTGATCGTATGTTTTCTCATGGCATTTTGTAACTTGTATTTGAAAATTATATGAAGTTGAGTCCCAATGTCCAACATGTTGTACATCCCCCCCCAGGCCCCCAGGACGTAAAAAAATAAGACTTTCTTTCCATCGTCTTGTGCTATTTTTTTATCGGTAAATTCCAAATTCCATATTCGCCCCTACTCAGGAACATACCCATGACTCAGGAGGTTATGTTTGCTCTTAGTATTGATAGCGTTAACTTCATTTTGCTCGATGTCCGACGGCATATTTTCTGGGTATCTATCAAAAAGTCACAAGCTGCACTTTGTTTATTTTTAAATATTCAAATTCGTAATCTAGGTCTTGGATTTTCATTCTCCATCTAGCTAGAATTCCCGTGGGGTTTTTAAATGTGCGCAGGGACTGCAAGCTTTTATGGTCTGATCGTAGTATAAATTTTCTACCAATTAAATAGTGTCTAAATTTGTCCAAGTGGTGGATTATAGATAATAATTCTAAGTTTGTGGCGGAATAACTACTTTCACCTTTTGATAAAGTTCTACTTGAATAGCATATAACTTTTTCTATTTTTTTTGATTGGAAGGTCCTTGTAAAGGATCAGGGTTGACTATGGGAATTATTTGCGAAAGAATAGCACCAATGCCCTTTGAACTAGCATCGGTTGTGACCACAAAATGTCCGTTTTCAAAATCAGGCAGTGATAATATTGGTTCAGAAGTGAGTGCCTTTTTTAGACGGTCTAGGGAAGTTTGAGATTCCTCGGACCAGGTAACATTTTGGGAGTTTTCTTTAGTTAATTCCGTGAGGGGTTTCGCAATTTGGAAGTAATTGCGCACGAATTTTCTAAAGTAGTCAGTAAGACCTAAAATTCCTCTTAATTCATTCATAGTTCCTGGGAGTTTGAGGTTTTCAACACATTTTATTTTGTCAGGGTCTGAAGATATCTCTCCTTGCGTCACCACTACTCCTAAAAATTTAATTTTAGGTTGAAATAAATTTACTTTTTCAGGCCGGCATTTTAAATTGCCCTGTCTGAATTTCTCGAACACATTAGCTAATGTTGCTAAGTGTTGTTCAGCCTTTTCTCCCACGCATATGACATCATCAACAAAATGAATGATATTCTTTAATCCTCTTAACAGGTGTAATAAGGGTCTAAATAGCGCGCTTGAACTTGTCTTAAGTCCAAAAGGAACTCTATTCATATGAACCACATTCAGTCGTAGAAAACGCAGTTTTATAGACATCTTTTTCGGCTATTTGCACTTGGTGGTAGCCCTTGGTAAGATCTAAAGAAGTAAAAATTTTGTTTTTGCTTGAAATAGAGTCAAGAATTTCATCTATTCTTGGTAAAGGAAATTTATCGCTAACTACTTGTTCGTTAAGGGCTCTACAATCTACTACAAGTCTTAGATCACCATTTTTTATTTGTACCAAGACCACTGGTGCAGAATACGGGCTTATACTGGGGCGTAGAATTTCATTTTTTTTCTAATTCATGAATTTTATTTTTTAACCACTCTTTGTGCTTATAAGTCACACGATATGGCTGTTCTGCTACAGGATTACCA
Organism: Artemia sp. Kazakhstan ARC1039; assembly: GCA_029168905.1. Classification (NCBI taxonomy): domain Eukaryota; kingdom Metazoa; phylum Arthropoda; class Branchiopoda; order Anostraca; family Artemiidae; genus Artemia; species Artemia sp. Kazakhstan ARC1039. The sequence goes on from JAQQPU010005575.1 coordinate 20,011, forward strand.
GTCGTTAAAATTCAGTGTTCATAAAATGGTATCAGTCCGATGTCATCTTCAGATGCGGAAAATACATCTTTAAAATTCCATAATAATTCGCATAATTTTTTCTTAAGTTATAGGTCCGTAATATGATCCATAGTAAATTTGTTTAATAATTGCAATTTATTTAGAGGGTATTTGTTAATTGAGGTTTTAATGCGGTTTACTAGCTTTGTTTTGGAATTTTCCCAACTATCTAAATCATTCTCCGAGATAACTTGGATTTGAACTAAACACGTCCCCTTTTTTATTGTAATTGTATCATTTTCGTGGTTATAAGTTACCCAAATAAAACTTTCTCCCTTGTCGTAAGCTATAATCTGTTCTTCGCATAGCAGATTTTCGGGAATTTCATTTGATGGGATCGCAAGCCATATTTCAGATTGGCTATCTAGTGGTTCAATCATCTGTGATATTTGAATTCTTTGCATCATTTTGGTAGGGATCTTTGTTTTCCATATCGCGAATCCGTAATATTTCTCTTTATTTTCATTGTCTATTAGATTCATACTGGCGCTATGCTGCGTCATTGCGGCATCTTGCGGCGTCACATTGGGTTTTACTATGTTTTTCCATGATTCCAAAATTTTCTTGATTTCGTTTGACCTATACTGTCGCATATCTCCTATTTTTATTTTTGCAGATTCAATACACTTATTATTTAAATTTACTTAATTTCTGCAAAGTCTCTCAGAATAATTGAACAAATTTCTGATTATGCCATGTCCTCCTTGCGAGACATGAGGTTCAAAAGATTGCGACATTATACCGCCAGAAATTTTATTTACTGTTAGGTTCTCTTCGTAACCTCTGTTACAATTTCTTAAGATAGAAATTCCTTCCCCTACCTTAGCCGGGTAGACAAGCCTTTCGTTTGCCACGTCTACTAGTACTCTATTGGACCTTAAAAAATTTGCGCCGATAATGTCTTCATACGGAAAGTTATCGCATATTATAAAATTTGTCGGAAAGATTCTATTATCTCCTTTTACGTCTAGGCGAATTGAACCTTTTGCATCCAATTGATGCCTGTCACGCTAGTTAAATTGGGATTATTAAAATTTCTTTGTTGCCTAATATGCGGAGGCAACATATTAAATACGCATGAGTTTATGATACTAACCGTTGCATCAGAGTCAATCAAAGCCTTAAAGTAAACATTTGCCACACAAAAATCATTAAATATAGGTAACATGTTATAACTCTCACTAAAGGACGGTACTATTACTGTGCTGGACCTATAAAATATTCTAGGCACCCTCTGGGTCCAATTTATTCTTCTGAGGGGCCTGACGCGTTTCCCCGTGGATTTTTTTCATACGTTGGTGTCTGCATTAGATATTCAGACATGTGAGATTCCGTAGGCATATCTAATTGATTTAAATTTGTCTGCCTTCGCGATGTATTGTTACAGTAGTTTGCATTTCTTACGTCAGTGCCAGCTGCTGGCGCTGACTGCAAATGCCGTTGGCTTGAAAAATTTTCATTTCCCGTCGGTAAATTTTCGGGACTTCTATATACCATTCTCGCATTATATTGGCTTTGGCGAGTATTTGGGTTTTCAAGTCGGTAATTAATTTGTCTATTGGAGGGAGGATTGTACAGATTTGTTTGGTACGCGTTGTGAGGTACTGATTACCGCAATCTTCCCTGGCTAATGCCTAGTGCACCACTGGCGCTAAAATTTGTTCTGCCGAACAAATGGTTGCCATAATTTTGCGTTTCACCGACGGCGATCCTTGGTATGCGATTGGGGACATAACGGCACTCTCTCGCGACATGCCCAACGCGATTACAAATATAGCATCTTATTGTTGTTGGGTTATTTTCATAACTAATTTGTTTGACGGGCTGAAAACGTACTGTTTTCTGCCTAGCGGGTTCTTGCGTTCTATTTCTTTGTGGCACTGGGGAGTTATCCCTTGAAAAGAAGTTGGGAGACACCTGATCACCCTTGAAGGTCAGGCTTACGTTTGATTCGCCTAGGCTATTTATTTTTGTTTTACTGTGATTAGCCACTATCGTATCGACTTCGATCAATCGCCCTACCTCCTGAACTGCAAGATCTAACGTCTGAATATTTTTGGATATTACCATTCTATACAGTTTTGGGGGTAGCCCTTGCAAAAAGGTATGTAGTATGATTTTTTCATACAGTTCTCCTGAACCTTTTCCGTATTTTGCTTCTACTGAAATCTGTATATTATCAAGATATTCTCTTACGTTTTGTGAATGGCCAAAGCATATCATTCCGCGTTCTAATTCATTTGTGGAATTGATTTCGATAAATCTATCTATAAATACCGTTAACAATTTGTCCACCGTATTTATTGGCAAGCTGGCATCATCACCTATAGTATATTCAGTTTGCTTTAGGAAGGTTAAGGCCTGTCCTTTTAATCTTAATGGGAGCATGCCGACTAACGTTTCTAGCTCTTTTTTTGTTAATTCTACAAACTGGGCCATTTGGATATTAAATTCGTCGATATCTGTTTGTCCATCGTATTGCGGAATAGATTTTACTATTTCTACATTTTTCGCGACCAACTTTTGCGCCATTAGTAGTTCGCTTAATGCTTCTGACATTTGTTTTGCGTTTGAATTAACTAAAAATAAATTTATTATTTCACTTAACCTATTTGGGGGAGGCTATTATCTCCTATGAGATATTTTAAAAGGGTTTCCTATTATAGCTTAGCGATTATAGGCCTAATTACTTTTTTTTTTCTATAAGTCTGTATCTCTCCAATGATTAAATTTAAATTACCAAGTTTATAGCATAACTAGTTCGCATGTTTTCCTCCAATTTCCGACAGTGCCATATGTAGCGATAAAAAAAGACTGGACTATGTGTAGCATATGTAGCGATAAAAAGGACTGGACTGTGTTAATTGTGGCAATAAAGAATGACCACGTCAACTGTAATATTATGCTTTAATGCTATAAACTTACACCTTGTAAAGACTGTGCCATATGTAATATTATTGTTTTAAAGCTGTGGCGATGAAGATGCGCCAAATGTGGCATTGAAGTCTGGGGCCACAAATGTAATATTATGATTTAAAGCGGTGTACCGATCGCGCCACTCGCTGAAAGCGAGAAAACAAAATGCGTGGCTATAGTAGGTTAGAAATTCTCCAACTATCAATTTGGGAGCGTAACCTCGCTTCCTCGGGCTATCACCGTGTCGATTACCTCTAATGTTATTTAGAAATCAGATTCCTGGGAACGTTACCGATGGAGACATACGAACTAGTTGCCTGCTGTGCGATTAGATACAGATATATAAATAAAACAAACACAAATAGAAAAGAAATAGTTTTATTGAGACTTAAATTTAGGTGTACAACAGTGCTTGACATCAACTGACAACGACAGAGGCAAGGATTAAATTGGTTCTCAAAAATAATGATGATGGCAATAGAGACAATCCATAATTGAAACAAAAAACAGTTTTTTTTTCACTATATCACACAAGTATAGATTCTGCGCCCTGCTAGCTATTTCACAATTGGCCCAAGTCCTGTGGTGGGGGCCGCTACCTTGTAATTTTGTTTGTAAACTCACTTCATTATGCTCACTGACCGTCCAATAATTTATTTTAAATATTTCGGATGATTAAAAGTTATTACTTAAGCTTCTTGTGAATTCTGTATCGGGTGATTTTCTTATTACCAAATATCTTAGCGAAATTCAAAACAGAATAGCGTCGTTGTTCGGCTGAGGCTAAAACGCAGTTTCTCTTTTTGCTGATTAAGAATTTAGACTCTTGGAAACAGGACTTGAACTTAACTAGGGGAAGTTTAATTTATGTCGGAATTATCTTTAGAAGGAAAGAATTTTGGTATTTTAAATATTTCACATGTTACTCACGGTACAGTAGCTGATTTCCAGATAAATATTATGTTTTTGAGGAGGACACTCTGCCACAGCCCTCAGGACAAGGGTTGTAAGTTATGCCCAGGGGACAAATAAAGTTTTTATAGAAATCGCTGTCGTAAAAACTTCAAAAAAGGCTCATTCGATTGGAAACTCAAAGGGCTAGTACCCTTTTTAATAGTCAAAAGTGATTGGAGAGAAACTAACCCCCCTCTCACGACCAACTTTTCCTCAAACATGTTTAATCAACATTTTGAAATAGCCACTTTGTTAAAGGTAGTTGAAAGTTCTGGAAATCAGGTATTTGAAACTGACAACCCCCCCCCCCCCAGCCTTCAGGACAATGGTTGTAAGTTATGCCCTGGGGAAATATAAGGTTTATCTAAAAATCTTTGTCGAATAAACGTCAAAAAGGACTCATTCAATTGGAAATTGAAATGGCTAGTGCCCTTTTTGATAGCCGAAAGTGACTGAAGGGCAACTAACCTCCCCTCCTCTGACGCCCACTATTCACCAAAACACATCCAATCAAAATTTTGCGATGTCTATTTTGTTAAACTTAGTTGAAAGTTCTGGAAATTAGGTCTTTGAGGA
>JAQQPU010005575.1:24616-45758 GCA_029168905.1 Artemia sp. Kazakhstan ARC1039
CCCCCCCCCCCCTCACAGACCTCAGGGTAAAGGTTGTAAGTTATGCCCTGGAGGCATATAAGGTTCTTATAGAAAGTGTTGTTGTAGAAACTTAAAAAAAGACTCATTCGATTGTAAATTGAAAGGGCTAGTACGCTTTTTTTGAAGGGCGACTAACCCCCCTCTCACACCCAGAATTTTCCCAAACACATTCAATCAAAATTTCGAGATGGCCATTTTGTTTAACGTAGTTTCAATTTCTGGAAATTAGGTCTTTGAGGATGACAACCCCCCCCCCCCAACCCTCAGGGCAAGGGTTGTAATTTATACCCGGGGGCATTTAAGGTCTTTATATATTTGTATGCTACCACTGCTATTACAATTACCACTAGTTTCTGGCGCTGGACCGATAAGAAAATACCGACGCAATCAATGTTGACCAGAAACACTTATTTTTGACCAGTCTTCCTCAAGCCCCATTTTTATTTATCAATTAAAAAAAAAACTTTCCGAAAAATAAGTTTTTCAAAGAAAAGTAAAGGCCATTTCAAACTTAAGCTCAGCAGATACAAATACCTGTTAAAATTCAAAATCAAAACGACCAGAAATTACTATTAAAGAATAAATGAAACCCAAAAAGAACAGAAATTAAATAAACAATCATAGGAAAAAACATACAACAAGTAATAATATAAATGAATAAATAGATCTTAGAGCGAGTAATGCTTGGATTGAATATTAAAATCAAGCTTAAAACGAAAAAAAAATATTTTGCTATTGAAGTATAAATGAAACTTAAAACGAACAGAAATTAAATAAACAATCAATGCAAACAAACATACAATAGATATTAATGTAAATGAATAAATAACTCTTAAAATGAGTGAAACTTAAATTGAATATGCAAATCAAGCTTGAAACGAACAAAAATCACTGCAAACAAGAGTCTGGGTATCGCCTCCTTCTCTCACTGTAAAAGTCTAAAACCTACTGCGTCATTGGCGCTTTAATAAAAACCGATTTTATTACAAATATTTTCTTTTGTACTTAAAATTGAAAATAAACATTAAAAGTATAGTAAAATTTTGAACTGTTGAGCTTTCAGTAATTTATATCATTATACATCAAATATTCAGTTAAATTTATTAGTTCTTTCTAGAGTTGTTCAAGACGAATATAGTTTCAATACAAACAAGAGTTTGGATACTGCCCCCTTCCTGAACTGTAAATAAACACTAAAAGCCTACTGCGTCATTGGAGTTTCATTGAAAACGAATTATATTACAAATATTTCCTTTTCCAGTTTTTACAGCATTGAAAATAAAAATAAAATTAGAGTGAAATAAATTCTTGAACTGATGGATCTTTCAACAACTAATATAATAATATATCAAATATTCAATTTGATATTGTGTATACTTTCGAAGACTGCTCAAGACGCATGTAGTTTTATATATGCAGGGGGGGGGTCTAGTTGCCCTACAATCTCTTTTGACTCTCAAAAACTGAACTAGAACTTTCAATTTCCAATCGAATTAGCCCTCTCTGAAGTTTTTACGAGCATTCCTTCCATAAAAACCATATATTACCCCAGGGCATAACTTACAACGCCTGCATTGGGGCCCTGGGGGGCTGTTTCGATCCCAGACTTTTCGTTATATGGTCTTTGAATTATTTTTTAAAAAATACTATTTCAAAGTTCTTATCAGATGGGTTTGACAAAAAAAAATGGTGTGGGGAGGCGGGGGGGGGGGGGGGGGGGGGCAGGTGCCCTCCAATCTCTTTTGACCCTTAAAAAGTGAACTAGAACTTTCACTTTCCAATCAAATGAGCTCTCTTTGAAGTTTATACGAGCATCCCTTCCATAAGAACCATATATGCCCCCTGGGCATAACTTACAACGCCAGCCCCCAGGCCCGAGGGGGTTGTGTCGACACCGGAGTTTTTGTCATATGATCTTTGAACTATTTTTAACAAAATAGCTATCTCAAAATTTTTATCGGATGGATTTGGGAAAAAAAGGGCGTAGGGGGGGGGGGTGCTGGTTACCATCCAATATCTTTTGACTGTTAAAAAGTGAACTAGAACTTGCAATTTCCAATCAAATGAGCCCTCTCTAACGTTTATACGAGCATTCCTTCCTTAGGAACCATATACGCCCCCAGGGCATAACTTATAACCCTTGCCCTGAAGACCATTGGGGGAGTGTCATACTCAAAGATATAATTTCCAGAACTTTCATCAACATTGAACCAAATGGCTATTTCAAAATTTTGGTTCGATGTGTCTGGGGAAATGGTGGGCGTGGAAGGGGTGTTAGTTGCCTTTCAATCACTTTTGACTAATAAAAAGAGCACTAACCATTTAAATTTCCAATAAAATGAGCCGTTTTTGAAGTTTCTACGACAACGGTTTCTATAAAAACCTTATATGCCCCCAGGGCATAACTTACAACCCTTGCCCCGAGGGCTGTGGGGGGGGGGGTCATCCTCAAAGACCTAATTACCAGAATTTTCAACCACGTTGAACAAAATGACCATCTCAAAATGTTGATTGGATGTGTTTGGGAAAAGGTGGGCGTGAGAGGAGGGCTAGTTGCCCTCCAATCACTTCCGACTATTAAAAAGGGAACTAGCCCTTTGAATTTCCAATCGAATGAGCCCTTTTTTAAGTTTCTACTACAAAACTTTTTATAAAAAGCTTATATGCCCCCAGGGCATAACTTACAACCCTTGCCCTGAGGGCTGTGGGAGAGTGTCCTCCTCAAAAACATAATTTCTACCTAGAAATCAACTACGTAGAACGAAAAGGCTATCACAAAATTTTGATTGGATGTGTTTGGGGAAATCGTGGGCGATGAAGGGGTGTTCGTTGCCTTCCAATCACTTTTAACCCTTAAAAATGGCATTAGAACTCTCGATTTCCAATCGAATGAGCCCCCTTTGAAGTTTTTACGACGATTCCTTCCATATGAAGTGCCTCTAGGAAACAAATAAATAAATAATGAAACATTGGAGCCGTGTGGCCTTTACTATAGGCAACGCTATAGCGTTGACTCTGACAAGATATTCTACCTATTCATGAGGTAGAAACTTTGCGAGTCACTGGCTGGACGCTGGTCTTCTTCGTTATTCACTAAGAGAAGTAGAAATCTGGTAACATCAAAATGGCCGTGGCATTTCAGAACCCTTGCAGAATAGTTGAAATATCTAAGAGCTATGTATTCCTAACAGAATTAATTATCAAAATTAGTAGTATTTTTATTCGTCGAAAACTACTTTATACAAAACTTCAAATACCGTATCACAAAATACATCATTTATCTTCGAATATTAGTTCAAGTCGAAATAAAACTTCTTCATGGAAAAACTTCAGAAGTATATTAGAACTGCGGGATGTGGCTATAGTTATCGTGAATGAAAATCAACTTATTAATGGCGAAAGCGATCGGAGGGCGAATGCCCCCCCCCCACGCCCACCATTTCCCCAAACACTTCCAATCAACATTTTGATATAGCCATTTTGTTGAATGTAGTTGAAGGGTAAGGAAACTATGTCTTTGACAAGGAAACTATGACAACCCCACAGCCGTCAGAGCTAAGGTTGTAAGTTATGCCATGGGGACATATAAGGTTTTTATAGAAAGCGTTGTCGTAAAAACTTCAAAAAGGGTACATTTGATTGGAAATTGAAAGGGCTATTGCCTTTTTTAATAGTCAAAATTAATCGGAGGGAGAATCACCACGCCCATTATTTCCCCAAACATTTCCAATCAACGTTTTGATATGGCCATTTTGATCCACGTAGTTGAAAAGTCAGGAAACTATCTTTTTGGATATTATCTGTAATCGAAATTATCCCTCCCCCCATAGCCCTCAGGACAAGGGTCGTATGTTAGGCCCTTGGGCCCAACTTAGTAAAACTATTAAACTTAGTAAACTTTGTAACTTAATAAAAACCTACAAGGTTTTTATAGACATTTTTCTCGTAGAACCTTCAAAAAGGGCTCATTCGATTGGAAATTTAGAGGACAAGTGACTTTTCTATTAGTTGAAAGTGAGCAGAGGGCAAATGCCCTCCCCCCCCCCCCCCGCCCATCATTTCCCCAAACACTTCCAACCAAAATTTTGAGATAGCCATTTTGCTCTACGTATTTGAAAGGTCTAGAAATTATGTCTTTGAGGATACAAAATTCCCCCAGCCCTCAGGGCAAGGGTTGTAAGTTATGTACTGGAGGCATATAAGGTTTTTATAGAAAGTATGGTCATATAAACTTCGGAGGGGGCTCATTGGATTGGTAATCATAAGCTCTGGTGCTCTTCTTAAGAGTCAAAGTGATCAAAACGCAGCTATCCCCCCCCCCACACACACACACAAACACACACATCGTATTGTCCCGAAATGCATCTAATAGAGATTTTGAGATAGCCATTCTATTCAAAATAGTCTAAAAATCATATAACAAGGCTTTTCTTCTTAAAGTTCTTGCTCGGCAGCGTCGCCAGCGTAGAGGGAACCAGTCGTCAGCGCCGTCAGTCTTCTCCAGAGTGGTCGGTTCAGGGCGAGGGTTGTCATTTCAGCCGGGTTGATGTTTCTGGAGGCGAGCCGATCACGGATGACGTCCGCAAAAACCAGAAACAAAAACGCGGGTTGAAACAAAAACCAGAGATTAGGTGCAAGGGTTAATACAAAACGAACAGAAATTAATAAAAAAAACTTTTCTCACAAAATAATTTTTTCAGAAAAGTAAAGAACTCCATTAAACCAAAAATGAACAAAAATAGAATAAAACAATCTACCAAGCATACAACTACCACAAAGCAGTATCAATAAATAAATAAAACCCAAAACAAACAGAAATTAAAATAAATAACCTCCTATGCCTTCTGAACTCTTATGCCTTGTAAAAGCCAGAATATAATTTGTACTTTACTGAAAAAATTATTTTAAATGTTTTTTTTATAACTTTAAGAAATCAAAAATTAATTAAGATTTTAAGGAATAAATATCAGCATATGTATTTTAAACTGACGATGCACATTTTTTTCAGTAAATTGATTTGATTTTTTTTTCGGTGAAGTGCAAATTATATTCTGGCTTTTAGAAAGCCTAGGGGTTAGAACCCTACTCGCATTAATTTTTGCTCGTTTTGAGTTTGAATATGTTGTTTATTTTAATTTCTGTCTGTTTGGGGTTTTATGTATTTATTGATACTGATTTGTGGTAGTTGTTAGCTTGGTAGATTGTTTGGTTCTATTTATATTCATTTTTGGTTTAATGGAGTTCTTTACTTTTTTTTGAAAAACTTATTTCGTGGGAAAAGTTTTTTTTTACTTAATAATATATAAACAATGAACAAATTGACTAACTTACAGCCCTTACCCTGAAGACTGAGAGGAGGTTGACATCCCCAAAGACATAATTACTGGACCTTTCAACACTGCTAAGCAAAATATTTCTCCTAAAATTTTTATCGGATGTACTTTGGGGAATGATGGGCTGGTAGGAGAGGGGTTGGTTGCCCTCCATTTACTTTTGAGTCTTAAAAAGGGTACTAGATCTTCCGACTCCCAATCAAATGAGCCCATCCGATTCGAAATTTGTACGACCATCAGCTCCATAAAAACTTTATATGGCCGGGGCATAACTTACAACCCTTGCCCCTGGGCTCTGGAGGGTTGTGCCCACCCTGAAGGTATTGTTATATGTTCTTTAAACTGCTATGAACAAAATGACTATCTCACAACTTTAATCACATGTGTTTGGGGAAAAGAGGGTGTCAGGGAGGAGGGCTAGTTGCCCTCCATCACTTTGACTCTTAAAAGAAAAGTAAAACTTTAAAATTCTAATCAAATAAGCCTCCTCTAAAGTTCAGACAACCACCCCATCCATAAAAAACATATATACCCCTGGGGCACAATTTACAATACTTGCCATCACACTCTGGAGACTGTGTCAACTGCTAAGGCCTTGTTACGTGATCTTTGGACTGTTTTCAACAAATGACCATCACAAAATTTCTATTGGATGCATTTGGGTAAAATAGACCGTAAGTGGGCGGCTAGTTGCCCTCCGAAACTTTGACTCTTAAGAAGACACTAAAACTTCTTATTTCCAATCCAATGAGCCCCCTCCAAAGTTTATATGACCACCATTTGCAGAAAAATGTTATTTACCCGCGGTGCATAACTTACAACCCTTGCCCTAGTGGCTGAAGAGGGGTTGTCATCTTCAAAGACACAATTACTGGAGTTTGTCAACTGCTCTTAACAAAATAGCTATCTAAAAATTTTGATTAGATGTATTTGGGATAATGATGGGCGTAGGGGGGGGGGGGGCTAGTTGCCCTCGAATCGCTTTCGACTGTTATAAACGGCAATAGGGGTAACAATTCCCAACCGAATGAGCCCCTTTCGAAGTTTCTACGATAACTCCTTCTATACGAAGTTCCTGGTCTAAAACCAAAAAAAGGGGGAAAGGGTAACTGCTCGCCGATCGTTTTCAATATTAAAAAAAGCTATAAAACTTCTGATCATCAGTCCAATGAGTCCCAAAGATGAGTCCAAAGTTTATACGATCACCCTGTCTATAAAAACTTTATATGCCCCCAGGGTATAACTTACAACTCTTTCCCTGAGGGCTGTGGGGAGGGGGTGTCAAACTCAAAGAAATAATTTCCGGACCTTTCAACTACGCTGAACAAAATTTATATCTGAAACATTTGATTGGAAGTATCGGGGTAAATGATGGGCGTGAGGGGGGTCTGGTCCAAAAAATTAAACTAGAAAAGATAGCTTTTATTTGTCGCTCCAGAAATAAGGTATAATGTGATTGGGATACGAAAAAAACGTAACAAAAATAAACCAATGGATTTAAAACATGGTTTTTAACAAAGAATTGTTTGCATGGGTCGCCTTTCATGGGCACCGCGCTAGCGCTGCCTAAGTAAAGAACGATGTTGGCACAATGTGTTTTTATTCTTCTTCTTTTTCAGTCGGAAACTCCGTATCGAAGGAGTTGTCGTAGAAACTTTGAAACGGGCTCATTCGATCGGAAATTTGAGTGGTTAGTTCCCTTTTTAATAGTCAAAAGTGATTGGAGGGCAACTAGCCCCCACGCCTATCATTTCCCCAAACACATCCAATCAAAATTTTGAGATGGCCATTTTGTTCAGCGTAGTTGATTTCCAGATAAAAAATATGTTTTGAGGAGGACACTCCACCACAACCCTCAGGGCAAGGGTTTTAAGTTATGCCCTGGATGCATATAAGGTTTTTATAGAGGGCGTTGTCGTAGAAACTTCAAAACAGGCTCATTTGATTGGAAATTCGAAGGGCTAGTACCCTTTATAATAGTCAAAGGTGATTGGAGGGCAACTAGCCCCCCCCCCCCCTACGCCCATCATTCCCCCAAACACATCCAATAAAAATTTTGAAATAGCCATTTTGTTCAGCGTAGTTGATTTCCAGATAGGAAACATATTTTTGAGGAGGACACTCCCCCACAACCCTCATGGCAAGGATTATAAGTTAAGTCCTGGGGGCATATAAGGTTTTTATTGACATCTTTGTCTTAGAAACTTGAAAAAGGGCTCATTCGATTTGAAATTCAAAGGGATAGTACCCTTTCTAAAAGTCGAAAGTGATTTGAGGGCAACTAACCCCCCTCTCACGCCCACCTTTTCCCCAAACACATCCAATCAACATTTTTAGATAGCCACTTTATTTAATATAGCTAAAAGTTTTGGAAATTAGGTCTTTAAGGATGACAGCCCCTCCCCCCACAGCCCTCAGGCCAAGGGTTGTAAGTTGTGCCTTGTGGCATATAAAGTTTTTATTGAAAGCGTTGCCGTAGAAACTTCAAAAGGGCTCATTCGTTTGGAAATTGAAAGGGCTAGTGCCTTTTTTAATAGTTGAAAGTGATTGTATTGCGACTAACGCCCTTCTCACACCCACCATTTTCCGAAACACATCCAATCAAAATTTTGAGATATTCATTTTGTTCAACGTAGTTGAATTTTCTGGAAATTAGGTCTTTTAGGATGATAACCCCCTCAGAGCCCTCAGTGCAAGGGTTGTAAGTTATGCCCTGGGGGCATATAAGGTTTATATAGAAAGTTGCTGTATAAATCATAGGCAGCACGATCGCGCTGCCTAAGTAAAGAACGGGGACACTCGAGAACGAGACAAGAAATGGGGACTAATAAAGAGGAGAACACTCCCCCACGACTCTCAGGGCAAGGGTTTTAAGTTATGCCCTGGGGGCATATAAGAACGATGTTGGCACAATGTATTATTTATTAATTTTTTCCTTTAGAGAAGGGCACTTCGTATCGAAGAATTTCTCGTAGAAACTTCGAAAAGCGCTAATTCAATTGGAAATTGGAGTGGCTTGTGCCCTTTTTAATAGTCAAAAGTGATTGAAAGGCAACTAACACCCCTTCCACACCCACCATTTCCCGAAAAATATCCAATCAAAATTTTGAGATAGCCATTTTGTTCACCTTAGTTGATTTCCAGATAGAAATTATGTTTTTGAGGACAGTCCCCGACAGCCCTTAGGGCAAGGGTTGTAAGCTATGCCCTGGGGGCATATAAAGTTTTTTTCATAGAAGGCGTTGTCGCAGAAACTTTAAAAAAGGCTCATTCGATCGGAAGTTCAAAGGCCTAGTGCCCTTATTAATAGTCAAAAGTGATTAGAGGGCAACTATCCCGCCTCTCACGCCCACCTTTTCCCCAAAAATGTCTAATCAAAAGTTTGAGATAGCCATTTTAGTCAACGTAGTTTTAAGTTCTGGAAATTAGGTCTGTAAGGATGACACCCCCCCCCCCAAGCCCTCGGGGCAAGGGTTTTAAATTATGCCGAGGGAGCACATAAGGTTTTTGTATAACGCGTTGTCGTAGAAACATCAAAAAGGGCTCATTCGATTGGAAACTGAAATGGCTAGTGCCCTTTTTAATAGTCGAAAGTATTTGTAAAGTAACTAACTCCCCTTCCACTTCCACCATTTCCCCAAACACATCCAATAAAGATTTTGAGATAGCCATTTTGTTCCACGCAGTTCAAAGTTCAGAAAATTACACCTTTGAGCAGGACACTCCCCCCAGTCTTTAGGGCAAGGGTTATAAGTTATGCCCTGGGGGCATATAAGGTTTTTATTGAAATATTTGTCGTAGAAACTTGAAAAAGGGTTCATTCTATTGGAAATTCAAAGGGTAGTGCCCTTTTTAATAGTCAAAAGTGATATGAAGGCAACTAACCCCCCTCTCACGCCCATGTTTTCTCCAAACACATCCAATCATTATTTTAGATAGTCACTTTATCCAACTTAGTTGAAAGTTTTGGAAATTAGGTCTTTAAGGATGAAAACCCCTCCACCCCCACAGCCCTCAGGGCAAGGGTTGTAAGTTATACCCTGGAGGCGTATAAGGTTTTTATTTAAAGCGTAGAAACTTCAAAGGGCTCATTCAACTAGAAATTAAAAGGGATAGTGCCTTTTTTAATAGTTGAAAGGGATTACAGAGCGACTAACGCCCCTCTCACGCCCAGCATTTTCCCAAACACGTCCAATCAAAAGTTTGAGATATCCATTTGTTCAACGTAGTTGAAAGTTCTTGAAATTAGGTCTTTTAGGAAGATAAACCCCTCAGAGCCCTCAGTGCAAGGGTTGTAAGTTATGCCCTGGGGGCATATAAAGTTTATATAGAAAGTTATTATAGAAATTTCAAAAAGAGCTTATTTGATTGGAAATTGAAATTGCCCTTTTTAATAGTTGAAGTGAATAGAGAGTAATTAACCTCCTTTTTACGCCCATCATTTAATCAAAAACATTTAATCAAAGTTTAGAGATAGGCAAAACCCCAATGCCTTCCCAAGGCGAGAAACAAAATTTGCACTTTACTGAAAAAATATAAATGAATGTGCATTGTCAGTTTAACATACATATACTGATATTTAGTAATCAAAATGTTAATATTGTTTGATTTATTAAAGTTATAAAAGTAAAAACATTTATATTTTTTCAGTAAAGTCCAAGTTGTGTTCTGGCCTTGGGAAGGCATAGGGGTTTTGCGCCCAACTTATGTTAATTTCTGCTCGTTTTGAGTTTGACTCGGTTAATTATTGTAATTTCTGTTCGTTTTGGGTTTCATTTATTTATCGATGCTGATTTATGGTAGTTTCACGCTTGGTAGATTATTTCATTTTATTTTTGCTAATTTTTTGTTTAATGGAGTTTTTTACTTTTCTTTGAAAAACTTGTTTTATGGAAAAAGTTTTTTAAATTAATTACTCACAATGATTGCACTTAATATGTATTTACTTTAAACAATACAATTTTCAGTTCAAATATTTTAAAGGGCAATCGGTTCCATATTTGTGACACTCATAAATACGCTTTTAGTATTGCAATATAAAATCGGAATTTAAAGAGAGGCAAATCCCCCCCCTCATATACGGAATGATTTCTGTTTATTTTAATTTTTGCTTTTAATCTTTACTTATGTTAAAAAAAATAGTTTTTTATATAAAAGAACTAATGGACGGTGTTAAAAGTTATAACATACCTGAAGCATCCTAAATAGGGCGGGGGGGGGTGCCTTTTTCAAAGCACACCTTGCAATATTAAAGTGTTAATCGTACTTTACTTAATTTGAAAAATATTTTTCAAAGTTGTACAGAAAATAAAACTGAAAATAGTTCTAATGATTTATAAGTAAATAATGCGTTTTCAATTGCGACTTAACCATGTTTTCGGTCCCTGAAAGTTCCACTCTTACTTTACGTATGTGCGTTTACTGTGTGGGACATTCACATCTAGCACCCTGTTTAGATTGGGGAATAACCTTAACAGGACTAATATAGCGAGCTTCTAACTAGACAGTTACCGTCACGGCCCGGGAGAAGGTGCGCAACACTATAACAACTGTGCCATACCAGGCAAAAAGTTAATCCGTTTTTACATCGCTATAGAAATAACCCCACAAGTACACCCATACTAAAATTTTGTTTTTCTTGAGGTTTTTAAATGACTCTGAATTAAAAATAAAAGGGTTTCGAGGACGAATATTCCAAAAGAGTATACCATTTGAATTAACAGGTGCACTTCCATTTAATCATCTTTAAGACCCCATCTTTAAGGCTTTTCAAAATCTAGTTTGAAATGTCTAGATGCTAGACCAAAGAGATTATAACTCAATAGAGGGTAAACATACAACCCCCTAGATTCATATTGTAGGGACCACATACCGGTCGGTTTTAGGTTAATTTTGACATACCTGGGACACAGGTAAATTTACAGCTCATTACTGAAAAAAATTGTTGATCAAGGGAAATACCTCCTTTTTTCACGATCCTCGCGGATGAGACAACTGACATATCAAGACAGGAACAGATGAATCTAGGGCTTTAAGAGATGCCTCAAATGATTGAATAGTAGGTCAAACACTTAGTAATATGCAACAAAACATGAAATAGAACTTAAATATATATATAATATACTACAATCCTGGTGGATGAGACAACTGACATATCAAGACAGGAACAGATGAATCCAGGGCTTTTAGAAATGCCTCAAATGATCGAATGGTTGTTCAAACGCTTAGTAATATGTAAGATAACATGAAATATAACCTGAATATATATAATATACTTCTACTACTTTGACTAGCAACTCATTGGAGCAACAAACCGCCTGAGCTGAGCCTAGCTGCACACGCTCCTCTTCCAACCCAATCTATTCAAAGCTTCACTCTTTGCCACCTCCTGAGAAGTTTTAGTTTCCTTTAAATGCTTCTCTATGACTCCTCCCCCCCCCGCCATTTTAAACAACCTCAGCGGACGCCTCCGTACTTTCTGAAGACGAGAAGATAATTTGTACTTTACTGAAAACAAAATACATTTTAAATGTTTTCTCTTTTTTAGCATAAATAAATCCTAAGTTGCTCAGGCTTTTAGGAATGAATATGAGTATATATATTATACTGTGAATCCACACTCATTTATTCATTCCCGATAATTTTCGTTATGATGGTGATATTTTTTATTCTTTTTTCATCATATGAGAAATAAAACACATATAGCTCAAACAAAGAATTGTTTTCAGTAAAGTGCAAATTTTGTTCTGGGCTCTAGAGCACAATTCTGACACAGTTCTATAGAAGGTACGGGGGTCGTCCACCCTACTCCTCTTAGTTTCTGCTTGTTTTGAGTTTAACTTGATAATTTCTTGTAATCTCTACTCGTTTTGGGTTTCATTTATTTATGAAGCCCAAAAAAGAGAATGATTTAAGGTAGTTTTACGCTTGAAAAATTATTTGAATGTATTATTGCTGTTATTCGGTGTAATTTTACCTTTTAATTTTCTTTAGAAAACTTTTGCTTGAAGAGTTTTTTTTTTAAATTGTTACACGTCTAAGACAGCTTTGCTACATTCTTGGAAGCGTGTTGGCCAAAATGCTCCCCGTTTTAATTCTCTCAAATAGATGATTTCTCAACGCTTAAAAGGGTTGAAATGTATATCTGAACAACTATGACTGATGAGCAACTGAGAAATTTATTTGTCATAGTATCCAAGCCGTAAAAAGCCAAAGAATTGACGACAATACTGCCATCGACAAGTCTGCTGCCATAAAAATGAATGCTCTTCACTTACACTTGAGTCGCAGTACAAACCAATTAATGATTTTTTTTCAATTTAATGTCTTAATGCATTTGATTTTGACTTACTTGACTTACTTTGACTTATCCCTCTTGCTCAGCAGGATCGCCAGCGTAGAGGAAACTGGTTGACAGCGCTGTCAGTATTCTCCAAGCAGCCCTGTCCAGGAATAAGGATGGGGCCTCATTCGGGTCGATGTTGGGGTTGAGGAGGCGTCGATTTATTTCATCAGCCCATCTGGTGCGTGGCCTCCCTCGAGGACGTTTCCAGACAATCGAGGGATTGAAGTCCGATATGATCCTTGCAGGGGTAGTTGGCGGGAGGCTCAGTAAGTGTCCGTACCATCTTAGAGAACGAGCTTCTACACGGGAGGAGAGGTTCACCAGCTTGAAGGTCCTCAGGATCTCAGTATTGCGGATCTTGTCATACCATTTGAAATCTTCAACTCGACGCAGGTGTATAGTTTGGATGGCATAGACCTTTCTTAGCTGTGTCTGGGTTATCGGCCATGTCTCACAGAAGAGTACAGCATGATGCTTGAGACAGTGGCGTTGTAGATACGGGATTTTGTAAGGCAACTAATTTGCGGTTTGTGGAAGACGCTCTCAGGAGCCGTCCGAATACAGTTTGCTTTGGCTGATCTGGCTGAGATTCCAGCGTCAAGTGTACCATTTGATGATATAATTGATCCGAGATAGGTGAACTGCATTACCACGTCAACAGCTTGGCCGTTGATCACAAGAGTTAAGGGTGACACCGATGCGGTATTTTCTATGGGCATGATCTTCGTTTTCTTCCAGTTGATTTACATCTCAACTGTAGAGGCAGTGGAGGAGAGCGTCTCGAGTACAAACTTAAGTTGGTCGATAAGTTTGACTGAGTTGGTCTGAGGACGGCTACATCGTCGGCAAAGTCAACATCAGACAAAGTCCTCCCGGCATAACTTATGCCAAAAGGGTGGACACGGTGTTTCTCGTTCAAAATGTGGTCAATGATGCAGTTAAACAGCTCAGGTGCAGCAGCGCATCCTTGCCACCATTTTTTATGGGGAAGGAAGAAGAAAGCTTCCCGTTAACAAGGACGGCGCTTTCTGTGCTGCGGTAGAGTTCTTTAAAGAGGCTGACTAACTTTGTTGGTAGGCCCGCAGCCTTCAGGATTAGCCAAAGGGACTGCCTGTCAACAGTGTCAAAGGCAGAACGATAGTCAATGAAAGCTATGTAAGCTTTCTTGTTGAATTCCAGTATCTTCTCAACGATTTTTCTGACAGTATGAATCTGTTCAGCTGTCGATCTTCCTGGCATGATTCTGGCTTGTTGGGGGCGGCGCAAAGCATGTAAGAAACTTATTGCACGTTTCAACAGGAGCATTGCAAACAGCTTTCCAGGAACAGAGAGTAGGGTGATACCACGGTAGCTGCTGCAATCCGTCTTGCTGCCCTTTCGCTTAAACACTGGCACGATGATTCCTTTCTTCCAGTCTGACGGTATAACTTCAGTGCGTCAGATTATGCTGAACACTATCTGCAGCCAAAGTATCATTGCAGGGCCACCCGTAGTAAGTGGCTCTGAAGCGATGCCACAGGAGCCAGCTGCTTTATTGTTTTTTAGTCTTCACTGCCGATTTAATCTCCTCAGGAGAAAATTCGGTGCCGTCAGGAGCAGGGGTAGCTTCTGCAGCTGCGGCAATAAGCACTGGGCCAATGCGGTCGGGCGGATCTGAGTTTATCAGCTCATTAAAGTGTTTCTCCCAGAGACCTACACATTGAGAATGATCGTATATACTTTCTCCATTCGCTGCTTTCAGGCTTGTGGACGTCATGGCATGTTGGCCAGTCAGCTCGCACAGGATCTTGAAAGTTGCGCCTATGTCTTTCTTTTGGGTAGCTTGCTCGAGCTCAGCGGCTTTACCCGCAATGAAGTCTTTCTTGTTCCTGTGGAGCAAGGAGTTGCGTAGTTTGTTGAGCTGTCTGTAGAGTTTCATATCTCCTCGTAATCTCGCTCGCCGTCTCTGCTCAATTATTTAAAATGTCTGGTTGCTAATCCACTCTTTCTTCTTTTGCGGCTTCGAGCCGACAACTTCTGTAGCTGCTCTGAGAACATTGTCTTTGAAAGTGGTCCATGCTGACTCGCTATCTGAACACAGCTGGAGAGCCTCGAAGTGGTTTGAGACTTCTACCGTACACTGCTCATGAACCGAGGGATCTTGCTTCAGTCGAGAGGTGTCTATCTTCTTGGTGGATGAGGAGTTACTCTTATTGGCCCTCAGCCGGAGCTCTATCCTTGAAGAGACGAGACGATGGTCGGCGTTGCCGAGCTCGGCACCTCTGTATGAGCGGCAGTTTTGGACAGACGAAAGCCAGCGTTATCGAACAATGATGTAGTCAAGCATCTTTTTGGTCCTGCCATCATTGCTGTACCATGTGTACTTTGCAATGTCTTTTCTCACAAACCAGGCATTTGTGACTGCTAGAGCATGGGTGATGCAGCAACTGAGCAGCCGCTCACCATTATCCTTCAGAGCGTCAACTGTCACAGGTCCAACAGCAGCATCGTACAGACCAGAGCTGTTAGCCGCACCAGTGTCAAAATCTCCTAGGACTAGGAGGTAATCGTGTGGAGGTACAGAGGAGAACTCGGAGGACAGTAGCGCATAGAAGTCGTCCTTATCTTCATCTTGGGCCTCATTTGTCGGTGCAAAGCAGCTAAGAACAGTTATCTTTCCGTGCTTGCCGTCAATTCTCACTCTCAGTAGACGTGATGAGATAGGCGTAAATGACAATAAGGCTTTCCGAGCAAAATTGTTGAGAACAAGGCCAACTCCCCCTCTTCTTCGGGGTCCACCAGACCAAAGCAGTGTCCGCCCTTCTCCAATATCTTCTTCGCCGCTTCCCGTAAGGTGAGTTTCTGTTATTCCTGCGATCGTGACACTGTATCTTCTTAGTTCTTTTGCTAAAAGAAGCTTAGAACCAGGCTGGTTCAGCGTCAGGACATTCCAGGTGGCGACATTAATGCCACCCTGGTCAACGATGTTCAAAGGGGTACGTCCTTGGGCAGGCATGGGTCCAATTGGGAGAGTAGGTTGGGCATCCGAGACTGTATATTCAGTTCCATTCGTAGCAAGTAATTTCAGGAGGAGGGTTGCTAGCCCAACCATCCCTAGGAGTATTTAGTTCTCCGGTGGCTAGCCGGATATCCAAAGGCACGTGAAGTCAGCTCTGCATGCGCCATGAATGCATGGGAGCAGACTTCGGACGAGCACCATTACCTCCATTTGATTTTTGGGAATTCCTATTTCCGATATATGTCTAATTATTTATAACACACAAGTTTCCTACTGCTCAATTTGGCTTACCTATCCGATTTCAACGATTTTTCCTATTTCACGCCACTTTAGGATGGCTATTAGGACAAAGAGTTTGACTCTCCCCTCCCCCAGCATTTTTCTGGATCATTTCACTGACAGGGAATGGTAGCATTCCTTACGTTTAACAGAGCCTTGGATAAAACAGTTCTACTACTACCACTAACAACTCATCGCAGCACCAAGCCGCCTGAGGCCAACACAGCTACGCGGGCTCCTTCTCCACCCCAATCTATTCAAAGCCTTCCTTTTTACACCCGCCCACGAAGTTCCCATTTCCTTTAAATCTTTCTTTATGACGTCCTCCCACCCCAGACGAGGCCGACCTGCTTTCCGTTTAGCCCTAGATGGCTGGCCGAAAAGAACAATCTTCGGCAATCTGTCATCCTTCATCTGAACAACGTGTCCTAGCCACCTCAACCTTTCTTTCATTATAGCCCTAGAGAGCGGTATTGAACCACATTTTTCGCACAGCCTATTGTTTGAAATACGGTCAGTCAGCCGGGTACACAGAACAATCCTTAAGCAATTTCTCTGGAAAACATCTAGCAAATCTTCATCCGCTTTTCGGAGCGTCCATGCTTCAGAGCCATATTTGACCACTGTCATCAATGTAGCTTCTAATATTCTGATCTTGGTTTGCAGACTTATCATCCTATTCTTCCAGACTTTTTTTTAACTGTGAAAAAACATCCTGAGCCTTGGCTATTCTATATTTTACATCTTTATTGCTCCCACTATCTTTTCTAATAATACTACCAAGGTAAGTGAAGCTGCCCACCTGATCAATCTTTTCAACGTCACCTTTTCATCTTCACTTATTCCTAGCTTTAGTGACTTAGTCTTCCTAACATTAATTTTCGAACCAATTCTAGCACCCTGAACTCGCAAAACCTCTAAAACTTCATTCATTTTGCTCACACTTTCATCTAGGATGCTAAATCATCAGCATTATCCAAGTCCAGGAGACTTTTTCCTCCCCATTTGATTAAAAAAAAGTTGTAAGTAAAGATTGACCCGTGCCAATAGAAACCAAAGCTCTAAAAACCGAGGTTTTAATTGCTATGTATGCAGCAACAAGATATTTAATTTATACTGTTTCTTAATTTGAAAAATGTGTTAATCTTAAAGCTACTTGTCAAAAGCTATTAGCATTTGACGCCTAGCAGAATCTTAGAAAAAGGGTTAAACTCCCCCAAAACGGGGCGTCGTCTTAATGCAAATCGTATAACAGAATTCAACATGCACGAGAACTCTAAAGACACTATCTACAAAAAATAAAACTTCTTTTTTTCTAGAGAAGCATGGTCACTTGTGTTGTTTTCCCAGGAGTGATTGTTTTGAAGGGGATTTATTCAAAACAAAATTGGATATCCACTGTTCTGACTAAGTAACAAAAGAGCTTACACCCAGAAACCGGTAATTTCTTCTGTAACCAGCGATTTTGGCTTCAACAGGGCCTAAATGCTATCCACCGAAAATTCTAATAACTATCGAAAGGGTATTTATGCAGTCCCCGGTATCAGAGGCCATACTGGCGAACGGTGTACCATTCTTTCCTAAATATTTATGCAGTCCATAAAAAATGTACAGCTAATATTCACTGTTTATCCAAACTATAATTTTTATAGAAAACTTTAAGAAATGAATAAAAGAAAGGCAGAAGAAAGCTTTGAGGACCGTGAAGATCATTTGTTCGAAAGATTGTAAACACCAGACAACAAGTAATTTTAGAAGAAACATGTGTAATAGAATGTTTGCAATAGTAGTTCGAAGAATTTAGAAAAACTCAGCTTTTCTGTGGATTAAGATATTTAGAAATTCTTTTTTTTCCACGATAGCAATCTCCTTTTCAATGCTACTAAAATCAGCTATGTAGAGTCGCATCGCATTTTTGTTTTCAGTCAAAAATGAGTACAACCAACGTTGAAGACCAAAAGAGCCCTGGTTACGGGACAAAGGAAGATTCTGTTTCTTTGCATTCCTCGTCATCGGGGGGAGAGAGAAGCGGAGAAGCAAGTTTTGGCCCACAACTGCTAGCAGCTGGTGCAGGTTCGTTTGCTCTAACTATTCAATTTAGCAGAAAATACAAAATTTACTGAAAAAAAAGAAAAAGAGAGTGTGATCTAACATTTAAGCTGAAAAAATAATCCCCTGGCGATATTATAGTCATACTTTAGGATAGAATAAAAGTTACGCATAATTAGAGCACTGATTGTGTGTCCTGTTATTGTAACTTATGCAAATGAACACGGTCCAACTTTCAAGCATTAAGTTTATGATTGAACTATCACATAGAGGATACAAAACATAGTTTTTTATATTAAAAAAGTTGGAAGCTTGGAACAGCAGTTTTATGGACGCCGAAAGGAGGAGGGGGTGGTATATATAAAACAGGAAAATGAGGAATATTGCAGTCGGGAGAAAGCTTCTAATAGCCCTTGCCCCCCCCCCCTGGGAAATTTCTTAATGATACTGATGAGCAGTTTTCCCTCTGTAAGATAAATCTAACTAATTAGTTAAATTTATATTACTATATTTATAAGGAACAAATTAGTTTTGATGCAAGCATTTTATCTTCCCATTTAAATTTTATAATTTTGCAGTACAAGTGTGACGTAAAATCAAGCAAAAACTCAAAAATTCCTAAATCTTGGCCTTTTCATGGATATATGTGACTATGGTGTGGCTTGGACGGAATTGTCCTCTTGAATGAACTCATTGGCTTGTAGCACAAAACAATGACTACAAAAAATGTATAATGCGACCAAATTTGTTTTTTATAAAAAAGAAAAAAAAATACGCATTTACATACAAGACTCTTCATATGCGTTAAATTTATGGAAAAAGAAAGGGAAGTTACAAAAATCGAGCTGACATACACTGAAAGAGTAAAATAGACTTTCCCTTAGTTAAATATTCTTAAATTACCGTAAATAAAAATATAGACTTATCCATGTCACTTTTTAGTGAGAATTACTTTTTGTCATAAGTAGTATTAGGCATAGTAGTTATGGAAAGTTTTGGATATCTCACGATTGCAGCCTCTTTTTTAACTATTTTTAGTTGTCTTAGAAGTTTTTTTTTATTTTGTAGGATAGCGGGGCGTTAAGAATACATAATAGGAGTCACAAGAAGTTTTTGTAGTTTTTGCCAGAAAAAGGATCATGGACGCATGTTTATTTGTTGTTGTTTTGTTGGTGTTTTTTTTTGTCCCAAGGGGGATTTTATCAAACCAATGGTCGTAGAAGGTCGGAAAAGAGCTCATTTGAACGAAATACAAAAGTTCTAGCGTCCCGTTTAAGTGAGTAAGACCATTCGAGGGCAACTTGCGCTTTTCCTACACTCAACTTTTCCTCAGAGACATCTGATCAAAATTCTAAGATAGCAATTCGATTCAGCATAATCGTAAAGTCCAATAAATATTCCCTTGGCTATGGCGTGACCCTCGATATTTCCTAAGGAAAGGGTTTTAAGTTACGAAATTTGCCCATATTGATCATATGTCGTGTTGGTTATTAGGAAATACAGTGAAATATCCTGGGAGGTAAATTTCAACTAGGTGGGGGGAGATTATCCGCGGGAAGAATGTTCCGTGGAGATAAAAGTTTCTGGGGAAGTTTCCAGGAAAATTTTACACGGGGGATGGGAAAAAAAAGAATTTCCTGGCTTGATTTGAATAACGGTCAGAAATTTAAATTAAAAAAAAAACTTTTTTTCAACAGAAAGTAAGGAACTGTTTTAAAACTTAAAATGAATAAAAACCATTGTGCACAAGAGGAGGACTGTTCTTTCCTCACCCCTTGCTCTCTTTGCTAAACTTTGACTTTATGTCCTTATCAGAGGCAACACTATAGTGTTGCGTATAGTAAAGGGCATGCGGCTCCAATGTTTATTATTCATTCATTTATTTATAATTATTTTTCCCCAGAGGTACTTCACATGGAAGGGGATATCGTATTAACTTCGATGTGGGATCATTCGAATGGGAATCGGGAGTTCTAGTGCCCTTTTTAAGAGTCAAAAATGATCTAAGGGCAGCTAGCCCCAAATGCATCCGATAAGGATTTTTATATAGCTATTTTGTTTAAAATAGTTCAATGATCATGTAACGAAAACTCTTGTGGCGACCCATCCCCCCAGGGCCCAGGGGCAGACATTGTAAGTAGAGATGCCTTATTGACTCCGATCAGGACCACGTGGTTTATGGTTTTCTCACTGAGAATGGAAAAACAGTATTTTTCTCACTTGAAAAAACAGGAACTTTCTCACATTTATGGATGTTTTTATGGATGGTTAAGTCCGTTTTATGGTTCTTGTCAGTGAGAATTTAAAAAACAGGAATTTTGTCACATTTATGGATGTTTTCTTGGATGGTTATGTGTGTGGGTCAATTTATTTGATGTTTTTCATGGATGTCAACAGTAATTTATGAATGTTTTTATGGTTTTTGTCAGTGAGAATGAAAAAACAGGAACTTTCTCACATTTATGTCTGTTTTTATGGTTTTTGTCAGTGAGAATGAAAAAACAGGAACTTTCTCACATTTATGGATTATTGAGTCTAATGGGGACAGGGTCAATGACACTTCCTTCATGTTGTTGTTGTTGCTCGAGGCAAATGTTATGAGTTTCCAGGAAACAGTTAGATCACACGTGACAGATGATGTCATGATTGATTGATTTGACACGAAGGGAATTAATTTGTTGTTTCTAAAGAGAATTGTTTCCGAGCGAATGTCTATTAATGTCTTTGGAGTTCTACCAAGAGAATGTTTCCGGGGCAAAGTTTAGATCACACATGACAGATGATGTCATGATTGATTGATTTGACACGAAAGGGAATTAATTTGTTGTATCTAAAGAGAATTGTTTCCGAGCGAATGTCTATTAATGTCTTTGGAGTTCTACCAAGAGAATTGTTTCCGAGTGAATGTTTCGATCTTAGCAATGAAGAGATTGATTCACGAAAGGGTTTCCAAATAATTTGAAATGTGTCAGCGCAGAGATGCCAAACAAAAGGAACACGCTGAAATTACGTTTAGGGATTATTTGGGCGAAGCCGTTTTAGCCATTTTATGGAATTATTTCGGCGAAACAGATAGAGACATTTTAAAAGATGATTTAAAAGATGATTTTAGAAGAG
>JAQQPU010005576.1:406-24376 GCA_029168905.1 Artemia sp. Kazakhstan ARC1039
TTTTTTATTTAATTTTTGAACGTTTTTGAATAAATGCAGGTTTTGATCTTGGCTCACAGTACATGAATAATTAAAACAAAATTTTCTTATTAATTTACTTTTATTTGGTTAAATGGCTTTCTCGAAACTTGTTTCATTTTATTTACGAACGTTTTATTAGTAATAAATATGCGTAACTTACGAATTAACTTACGTAACGAACTTCTATATTCATATATTTTTAATACGTATATTAGGGGGTTCGTCCCCTAGTCAATACCTTGCTCTTTAAGCGAAAGTTCGAATTTTGATCCAATTCTTTAAAAACGACCGCTTAATCACAAAGGCCGTTAATTAGAATAAATAGCTCTTATGAAAGTACTAAAAAATCTCTGTCTTAAAGAGTGAGGTATTGACTAGGGGGTGAACACAATCCTATATGTAATATTTTCTGTTTTTTTAAAGTTTTGATGTTGCTGCTGTTGCAGTTGAAAAACTTGTTTTTTTATATTTAATTTCTGATCTTTTTTTAAATAATGCTGGGAAGTCCGGCGTCCCCTTCATAGCAATGTCCCTTCCCCCATGAAAACTTCCTTCATGGAAAGATCCTCCCACATAACCCCCGACCCCTCCCCCCACGACCAGGAAAAATCTCCCCTGAAAACGTCTGTACTGTATACTTCCCAATAACCAATACTATATGTTAACATCGGGTAAAGTTCATAACTTTCAGCCCTCCTCCCGGGAACTTCGGGGGATTAAGTCATCCTAAAAGAAATACTTATAATATTTTCGAACATGCTGAACAAAATGGCTATCTACAAATTTTGATCAGGTGACTTTGGGAAAACAATGAGCGTGGGAGGGGGCCTAGTTGCCCTCCATTTTTCTTTGGTCACTTAAAAAGAGCACTAGAGCTTTTAATTTCCATTCCAATGAACCCTCCCACGATATTTTAGGACCACTGTGTCAATACGATCACCCCTGGGAAAAAAAAAAAAAAAAAAAAAATACACACCCGTGATCTTTCTTCTGGCAAAAAATGCAAAATTCCACATTTTTGTAGATAGGAGCTTGAAACCTCTACAGTAGGGTTCTCTGATACGCGGAATATGATGGTGTGATTTTCATTAAGGTTCTATAACTGTTAGGGGGTCTTTCCCCCTTTTTTCGAAAATCAGCCGATTTTCCTCAGGCGCGTAACTTTTGATGGGTAGGATTAAACTTGATGAAACTTATATATTTGAAATCAGCATTAACATCTAATTCTTTTGATGTATCTATTTGTATCAAAATAACCGTTTTCTAGAGTTTTGGTTACCATTGAGCCGGGTCCCAATAACCAATACTAGATGTTAACATTGGGTAAAGTTCATAACTTTCAGCCCTCCTCCTGGGGGCTTCGAGGGACTAAGTCATCCTAAAAGACACAGTTGTAATATTTTCGACCATGCTGAACAAAATTGATATCTCAAAATTTTGATCGGGTGACTGGGAAAAAAATGAGCGTGGGAGGGGGCCTAGTTGCCCTCCATTTTTTTGGTCACTTAAAAAGGGCACTAGAATTTTTAATTTCCGTTCCAATGAGCCCTCGCATGATATTTTAGGACCACTGGGTCGATACGATCACCCCTGGGAAAAAGAAAAAAAAACAAACAAAAAAACAAATAAACACGCATCCGTGATCTTTCTTCTGGCAAAAAATGGAAAATTACACATTTTTGTAGATAGGATCTTGAAAACTCTACAGTAGGGTTCTCTGATACGCTGAATATGATCGTGTGATTTTCATTAAGGTTCTATAATTTTTAGGGGGTCTTTCCCCCTTTTTTCGAAAATCAGCCAAATTTTCTCAGGCACGTAACTTTTGATAGGTAAGATTAAACTTGATGAAACTTATATATTTGAAATCATAATTAAAATCTGATTCTTTTGATGTATCTATTGGTATCAAAATTTCGTTTTTTAGACTTTCGGTTACCATTGAGCCGGGTCGCTCCTTACTTACAGTTCGTTACCACGAACTGTTTGATTTATTCAGTGCTAAGCCTTTTTTGCAGGGCATACGAGAGGGGAGTTGGGCAATCATAGGCAGCGCAATCGCGCTGCATAGGTAAAGAACGATTTTGGCACAATGTATTATTATTTTTTTTTCCACACCAGGGCCCTTCGTATCGAAGGAGTTGTCGCAGAAACTTCGAAAAGGGATAATTCGATTGGAAATTGGAGTGGCTAGTGCCCTTGTTAATAGTCAAAAGTGATTGGAGGGAAACTAGACCCCCCCCCCCTCCCACGCCTATCATTCCCCCAAACACATCCAATCAAAATTTTGAGATAGCTATTTTGTTCAGCGTAGTTGATTTCCAGATAGAAAATATATTTTTGAGGAGGACACTCCCCCAAAACCCTCAGGGCAAGGGTTTTAAGTTATGCCCTGGGGTATATAAGAACGGTGTTGGCACAATGTATTATTTATTTATTTTTTTTTTCCTTTAGAGCAGGGCACTTCCTATCGAAGAAATTGTCGTAGAAACTTCGAAAAGGGCTCATTCAATTGGAAATTGGAGTGGCTTGTGCGCTTTTTAATAGTCAAAATTGATTGGAAGGCGACTAACACCCCTTCCACACCCACAATTTCCTGAAACGCATCCAATCAAAATTTTAAGATAGCCATTTTGTTCAGCGTATTTGATATCAAGATACACATTATGTTTTTGAGGAGGACGCTCCCCCACAGCCCTCAGAGCAAGTGTTGTAAGTTATTCCCTTGGGGCACATAAGATTTTTATAGAAGGCGTTGTCGTAGAAACTTCAGAAAAGGCTCATTCGATCGGAAATTCAAAGAACTAGTGCCCTTTTTAATAGTCGAAAGTGATTGGTGGGCAACTAACCCCCCTCTCAAGCCCACCTTTTCGCCAAACACATCCAATCAAAATTTTGAGATAACGATTTTATTCAACGTAGTTATAAGTTCTGGAAATTAGGTGTTTGAGGAGAACAACCACCCCCCATAGCCCTCAGGGCAAGGGTTGTAAGTTATGCCCTGGGGGCATATAAGGTTTTTTATAGAACTTGTTGTCGTAGAAACTTCAAAAAGAGCTCATTCGATTGGAAATTGAAATGGCTAGTGCCTTTTTTAATAGTCGAAAGTGATTAGAAGGCAACTAACAACCCTTACACGCCCATATTTCCCCAGACACATCCAATAAAAATTTTGAGATAGCCAATTTTTCCGACGACATTCAAAGTTCAGGAAATTATGCCTATGAGATGGAAACCCCCCCCCACAGTCTTCAGGGCAAGGCTTATAAGTTACTCCCTGGTGACATATAAGTTTTTTATTGAAATTTTTGTCGTAGAAACTTGAAAAAGGGCTCATTCGATTTGAAATTCAAAGGGCTAGTGCTCTTTTTCATAGTCGAAAGTGATTTGAGGGCAACTAACCTCCCTCTCGCGCCCACCTTTTCCCAAAACACATCCAATCAAAATTTTTAGATAGCCAATTTGTTCAGCGTAGTTGATTTCCAGATAGAAATTATGTTTTTGAGGAGGACACTCCCCCACAGCCCTCAGGGCAAGGGTTGTAAGTTATGTCCTGGGGGCATATAAGGTTTTTTATAGAAGCGTTGTCGCAGAAGCTTCAAAAAAGGCTCGTTCGATTGGAAAAAAGGGCTAATGTCCTTTTTAATAGTCGAAAGTGACTGGAGGCAACTAATCCCCCTCTCACGCCCACCTTTTCCCCAAACACATCCAATCAAAATTTTGAGATAGCCATTTTGTTGAACGTAGTTGAAAGTTCTGGAAACTAGGTCTTTGAGGATGACAACCCCTCAAGAGCCCTCAGGGCAAGGGTTATAAGTTATGCCCAGGGGGCAAATAAGGTTCTCAAAGAAAGTGTTGTCGTAGAAACTTCAAAAAGGGCTCATCTGATTGGAAATTGAAATGCCTAGTGCCCTTTTTAATAGTCGGAAGTGATTGGAAGGCAACTAGCACCCCTTCCTCGCCCAAAATTTATCCAAACACATCCAATCAAAGTTTTGAGATAGCCATTTTGCTCAAAGTAGTTGAAAGATCCCGAAATTATATCTAAGAGGATAACACTCCCCTACAGCCCTCAGGATAAGGGTTGTAAATTATGCCTTGGGGGCATATAAGGTTTTTATTGAAAGCTTTGTCGTAGGAACTTGAATAGTCGAAAGTGATTGGAAGGCTTGTTATTTTTATAGTAAAGATCGATGCGGGTATAATGTATTATTTTTTTTTTGCTGTTGTTGTTTAGACCACGGCACTTCGTATCGAAGGAATTGTCGTAGGAACTTCGAAAGGGGCTCATTCGATTGAAAATAGAAAGGACTGATGCCATTTTTAATAGTAGAAAGTGATTGGAGGGAAACTAATCCCCTTCCCACGCCCACCCTCTCATTTCCCTTTTTGCTTAAAAAATAAATGTTGTCTTAAGATTAAATCAAAATGCACTGCGTTACTGCTAATTCCCAATAAGGTATCTCAGCAGTATCCCAAGAAGGACTGAGGGTATTATGTTCAAACTTTCGGGGGCACTTCTGCTCCTAAAATTTAACTGAATCAAAATAGCGCAAGTGTATCCAAGCTAACAAAGAAAGTAAACAGATTCTTTTGCGAATGGTATCAAGTTTTCCATTTCAGGTCAACTAGAGAAGGTATGAAACAAAATTAAACAGTACTATTTGTGTCCATATTTTTAAAAGGGTGTAGCCTATGTTGTTAAAAATTGCTAAAAATTATTTTCCAGCATACAAATAGCAGGCCAGACTATAAATTATTAAAAAAACGAAAAGATTTAAAGTATTATTTTTTCCCCCTGAAACAATGTGTTAATGTAAACCGAGCAGAAATTAATTAAAAAAAGTTTTTCAAAGAAAAGTAAAGAACTCCATAAAAAAAAATGAGCAAAAACAAAATAAAATAATATACCAAGCGTGAAACTACCACAAATCAACATCGATAAATAAGTGAAACCCAAAACGAACAGAAGTCAAACAGTTCGTGGTATCGAACTATTAGTAAGGAGGGACCCGGCTCAATGGTAACCGAAACTCTAGAAAACGGGATTTTGATACCAACAGATGCATCAAAAGAATCAAACTTTAATGCTTATTTCAAATATATAAGTTTCATCAAGTTTAGTCCTACCCATCAAAATTTACGCGCCTGAGAAAATTTGGCTGTTTTTCGAAAAAAGGGGGAAAGACCCCCTAAAAGTTATACAACCTTAATGAAAATCACACATTCAAATTCAGTATATCAGAGAACTATACTGTAGAGGTTTCGAGCTCCTATCTACAAAAATGTGGAATTTTGCATTTTTTTGCCAGAAGAAAGATCACGGATGCGTGTTTATTTGGGTTTTTTTTTCCAGGGGTGATCGTATCGACCCAGTGGTCCTAGAATATCAAAGGTGGGCTCATTGGAACGGAACTTAAAAGTTCTAGTGCCCTTTTTAAGTGACCAAAAAATGGAGGGCAACTAGGCCCCCTCCAACTCACATTTTTTCCCAAAGTCACCCGATCAAAATTTTGAGATAGCCATTTGTTCAGCATGGTCGAAAATATGATAACTATGTATTTTAGGATTACTTAATTCCCCAAAGTCCCCGGGGGGAGGGCTGAAAGTTATGAACTTTACCCAATTTTAACATATGGTATAGGTTATTGGAAAGTATAAAGACGTTTTCAGGGGGGATTGTTTCTGGTAGTGGGGGATGTGGTTGGGGGGATCTTTCCATAATAGAACTTTCATGCGGGAAGGGACATTGCTATGAAGGGGGCGCCAGATTTTCCAGCATTCTTTAAAAAAAAGACCAGAAATTAAATAAAAAAAAAAGTTTTACAACTGAAAGCAAGGAGCAACATCACAACCTAAAACGAACAGAAAATATTACGTATATCATTGGGTTCACCCCCTAGTCAATATCTCGCTCTTTAAGCCAAAGATGTTTTATTACTTTCATAAGAGCTATTTATTCTAATTAACGGCCTTTGTGATTAAGGGTCATTTTTAAAGAATTGGAACAAAATTCGGAATTTAGCTTAAAGAGCAAGGTATTGACTAGGGGGCGAACTCCCTAATATACATATTAAGAATATATGAATATAGAAGTTCGTTACGTAAGTTAATTCGTAAGTTACGTATATTTATTGCTAATAAAAACGTTCGTAAATAAAATTAAACAAGTTTCGAGAAAGCCATTTAACCAATTAAAAGTAAAATTAATATGAAAATTTTGTTGTAATTATTCATGTACGGTGAGCCAAAATAAAAACCTGTATTAACTCAAAAACGTTCAAAAATTAAATAATAAAAAAAACAAGTTTTTTTAACTGAAAGTAAGGAGCGACGTTAAAACTTAAAACGAACAGAAATCATTCCGTATATGAAAGGGGCTGTCCCCTCTTCAACGCCTCTCTCTTTACGTTAAAGTTTGACCTTCTCACAACTCTATTTTTTTAACAATAAAAAAAATTAGCGTAAAGAGCGAGGCGTTGAGGAGGGTGCAGCCCCTTTCATATACGGAATAATATCTGTATTGGTATTTCTGTATAGTATTGGTTTTGTTTTATTGGAAAGCCATTTAGCACAAGAAAAGTAAAATTAATATGCAAATATTGTTTTACTTGTTCAATGACGGTGAGCCAAAATAAAAGCTGCATTAACTAAAAACGATCAGAAATTAAATTAAAAAAAAACAAGGTTTTTTAACTGAAAGTAAGGAGCGTCATTAAAAATTAAAACGAACAGAAATCATTCTGTATATGATAGGGGCTGTCCCCTCCTCAACGCCTCGCTCTTTACGCTAAATTTTTTTATTGTTTTAAAAAATAAAGCTGTAAGACAGAGTCAAACTTTAGTGTAAAGAGCGAGGCGTTGAGGAGGGGACAGCCCCTTTCATATACGGAATAATTTCTGTTCGTTTTAAGTTTTCATGTCGCTCCTTATTTTCAGTTAAAAAAAACTTTTTTTTATTTAATTACAATAAATAACCGAGTCAAACTCAAAACGAGCAGAAATTAACATAAGTTGGGCTTGAAACCCCTATGCTTTCCCAAGGCCAGAACACAATTTGCACTTTACTGAAAAAAATACAAATGAATGTGCATTGTCAGTTTAATATACATATACTGATATTTAGTAATCAAAATGTTAATATTATTTGATTTATTAAAGTTATAGAAGTAAAAAAATTTGTATTGTTTTCAGAAAAGTGCAAATTATGTTCTGGTTTTGGGAAGGCATAGGGGTTTTGAGCCCAACTTATGTTAATTTCTGCTCTTTTTGAGTTTGACTCGGTTATTTAATATAATTTCTGTTCGTTTTGGATTTTATTTATTTATCGATGCTGATTTGCGGTAGTTTCACGCTTGGTAGATTATTTGTTTTTATTTTTGCTCATTTTTTGTTTAATCGAGTTCTTTACTTTTTTTTGAAAAACTTATATTGTGGAAAAGTTTTTTAATTAATAAAAAAAGATTAAATTTTGTGAGCATATTGAGAAATAAGGAGGTGTCGTTTAATTAATTTGAAACTTATTGCAAGAAAAATAGCCATACTTTGAAAAAAAAAACAGTTATAGTATTGTATTGAAGGTAGTCAAGTATTATTTTCTGATTTTATAGCGCAACGAATAATGCTTCTTTTTAAAGATTAACGAATTTTTCAAAGGCTTTCCAGAATTTGAAGAACGGTGTATTCGAAGCTTTGAGATCTTTAACTTCTATTTTCTACTACAGAAACAAGATATTTTCTACTATCTTTCGCTGGTTATTTGGTTTAAACAGGGTTCGGTGGTGTCACCCTCTAAGTTCAGCCAGAGTTAACCCAACCCTAAATAGTTACATGGAGAAATCTGGGGAAGGTGAACAGCATCCCAGAAATCTGGGATGCGTTCAGAAACACAGTATGGCTCCCCCCCCCCTTCCCCCAAATGCCCTTCCAGGATGAAGTTCCATGAATTAATGATCAGCACCAGCGCTAGCAATTGTAAAATCGAATGCCGTATTTCCCCTAAAATTTGTAAGATTTCAAACCAAACTGGCCTGCCGTGACAAAACTACAGAAGTAAATATTGAATACAACAGGTATACTACTACTGCAGAAAAAAAACAAAAAAAAAACGAATATATCTCCTGAATCACTAATATGCTGTCCTCAGCGTTGAAAAACAGATATAAGAGAAAGGTTGTTAACACAAACAGAAAGGTTTAACAGATACCTAAGAAAGGGAAATAACCTGATAAAAAATAGAAGAATATGAGAAGGGAAAGAATCTCTTTGTATAAAATAAAAAGAGAATAAAGCTAAAAACAAAGAAAAAATATATAATCAATAAGGTGCTCCCGAGACACACAAAACTAACAAAAAATGAGGTAACGAAAAGTGAAAATGTCATTGTTCTTATGAGAAATTAAATACAAAAAGACAAGTTTTTCTATTGAAAATAAGGAGCAACATTAAAACATAAAATTAACAGAAATTAATCAGTATCTGGGGCTGCAATGTGCTCAGCACCCCTTCCTTCACGCTAAAGTTTCTCAGTACTTTTAAAAAGGTTGTAATTAAACGGCCTTTGTATTTCAAGAATCGTTCTTAAAGAATTGGGACAAATGGCCGACATTAAGCGTAAAGAGCGGGGTATCAAGGATGGGGGAGCCCTCCTAATATACGAATAGTTTCCTGGTTTTTATGGTTGATCCTTACTTTTAGTATAAGAAAGTAATTTTTTATGTTTAATTCCTGGCCGTTTTTCAAATAATCGTAGGAAATCTACCTCCTCCTCCTCTATGGAAAATCCTCCCCATAAAAAATCCTCCATAGAAAGTTCCTTTCACTTAAAATACTCTCCCCTAGGAGATTATCCCTGGATAATTACATGCTTGCTGCGAATCCCCCCCCCCCAAAAAAAAAGTTTCTTGTGGACGATTCCACATGAAAAATACTTCTTAGCATGATTTCATTTGAGAAGACTTATTTTTACAAAATTCCTGATTGCTTTTCAGTTTATGGTGGAATTCCCTTGTATGAAATTTTTTCCCTTGGAAATCCACCCTCCCAATTGAAATTTTCTCCCGTTAAAAATTTCCCCCGTGGAGAATTTCCCCTGGTGATACCCTCCCCCCTTCCATGAATAAGTTATCTCGTGGGAAATGCCCCTCCCCCTGATTCAAAAACCCTCCGAGAATTCCAACTCCTCTGATAATTTTTCAGATCATCTCCACGTGCATAATAGGGTCGCCAATGAGAAAGTAAGAAAAACACAAACATATATTGATTATTAATTATGGTAGATTCCCCCGTGTAAAGTGTCCCCTCAAAAGCTTGTGTTCGGAAATTTCCATCCCAATTGGTAGTTCTCTCCATAGAAAATCCATCCCCTGAAAATTCCTCGTCTCCTGAAAAATACTGTATACTTCCCATTAAAAAATACTAAACGTAAACAATAGGCAAATTTTTTAATTTGTTCATTCCCAAAGATATATTCCACAAAATGGTTATCTCAAAATTTTGATCGAACGACTTTGGAGAAAAAAGGGCTTGGAAAGAGGGATAGTTCCCCTCCAATTTTTAGGTCACTTAAAAAAGTCATTAGAAATTTTAATTCCCGTTCAAATGAGTTATCTTCCAGTCTTCTAGGATCACTGGTTCGATACAATCACCCCTGGGTGAGGGTCGGGTCGCAAAAACATAAACCATTGGATTTAATGCGTGATTTTATGCAAGAAAATATCTGAAAACTGTTTTAAGAATGAAGATGGGGTGTCAGAGGGGCATTAAAAGTATGGCAAGGTGGCTTGAATTGCTTGGAATAACATATTTTACAGCTTAAAGTTAAGGTGGGAGATATTAAATGATTTTTTTTTGGTGAAGGGACTGAAATCTAACATCAAGTCAAAGATACGACACATTTTCATTAAAAGCCCTTCAATAATACCTCTTAATATGGCTTATATTTATCTCTAACGAGGTTATGTGACGTTTGAAGAGAGAGTATTATTCAAATGTGCGCCGGTTAAGTGGGGGTACATAGTCTTGTCCCATTGAAATGCAGCATTTTCATTAAAAGATCCTAATAGGGATTAAATTTACCTATAACGGTTCATGTGAAATTTGAAGAGAAAATATAAGTTAAATGTGCGCTTGTAAACTCGGGATGAATAGTCTTGCCCCAAAGAAACGCGGTATTTTTGTTAAAAGCTATTAATAGGGCTTAAAATTACATCTAATAAAATCCCTCCCACCCTGGAATTGCCTACTAGGAACCCCATCTTTCTTTAATTTATGCATGTTTTTGCATATATTTTATCCTATGCAGGCCTTTTTATTTTTCATTTTTTCCATTTGCTGAGTTTTAATTGCTTTTTCTGTGATTTCATGATTTTATAGCATTTTTTTCAATATATTTTGTATTTACAATGGTCGGTGTCTTTTTAGGCTCTGTGTTCCAGGGGGAATATTCAATATGTAAACATTTAGACTATTTAAACTTCTTGTAGCCCCTCTGGCCTTTATTTCTAAAAGATACGCTATGAGCAACCCGCAATATCATCTGGTGACGCTGGTGATAGCAAATAAGGCAATTTCTAGCTATCGATTACCCCCCTCTGCGTGTCAATTATCCCAGTCTTAGGAAACACGCAATGGTCATTCTAGCATGCGCGAAAAAGGGTCTCCTTACGTGGAAAGGTTATTTCTTAGAATGTATTAACCCAACCATAATATTAGAAATACATTGCTGGTACAGGTGTCTGGGTGCACCTTCATTGGATGGAAATGGTCATTCGAGTCCTATTTGGGGATGGAAAATCATTAGAATACAAAGGCCCCCTGTGAAAAACTCATTGAAAGTAAATTAAATCTCAAAAAGTATTATGTAGTACCTCACGTGTGTGCCGTGCTCGGTTACAAGTGCGATTCCCCCACGAGCTCTAAAGAAACAGGTCACGTGAGAATGCATCATCCGTAAACATTCCCAATAACTTAGGAATTAAAGAAATGTTGAAAAACGTCTTGGAAAAAAGTTTTGTAATGTCTTGAAACATCCTGAAGAAAATATCATAGAAGTCTTGAAACGTCTTAAAGCGTCTTGAAACATCTTGACCAGAGATGTCTTGAAATATCTTCAAACGGCTTGAAAAAATGTCTTAGAAATATTTTTTTAATAAAGTTCCTCTGCTTGGTGCTGTCATTACGTGACGCCCATGTATGTACCGTGCTCAGTTACAAGCGGAAGTCCCCCACGAGTTCTGAAGAAACAGGTTATATTAGAATGTGTCATCCATAAACATTCCCTATTATATAAGAATTAAAGGAATGTTGAAAAATGTTTTGGAAAAGAAATTCCTCTGCATTAAGAAATGTCTTAATAAAATTCCTCTGCTTGGTGCTGACATTACGTAACATCCATGTGTGTGCCGTGGTCAGTTACAAGCGGAGGTCCCCACGGGTTCTGGAGAAACATCTCTTAATCAAATTCCCCTGCTTGACTAGTGGACTCTAAAATTTCCTATTAGGTAACATTTGCATAACTAAACATTCCCTATGACGTAACATTTGCATCTCTTAGAAAACACTCTCTATTAAATAGCATCCAAAGTAAACATTCCTCTTCAACTCCAATTGCATTGCAACCGTGTGTCAACATAACCTATAATGTGTCATACACCTGCGTCTCTTAGTTTCCAAATGGCGCAACTAACACCTGCTCTCGTGATTGGTTGTATTGCGGGTACATTTAATACAGTACATTCTCGGGAATCTGTGGGTGTATCCGTTAAAAATAGGGGTCCTTTTGAAACCCAACGGTGTGTCTTCCCAAAAGTAAACATTCGTTGTGACGTAGCACCCGCTGGGCGTTTAAATCAGGGGTCCATTTAAAATCTGGGGGTGTTTGTTACCAAATGTATACAACCTCTATAACGCAACGCCTGTTGACCATTTAAAACAGAGATGTGTTTAGAACCTTTCTATGTGTGCGTTTAAAACAGTGATGCGTTTAATATCCGGGGGTGTGTCTTCCCAAAAGTAAACATTCCCCGTGAAGTAAGAGCTGCTGTCCGTTTAAAACAGGAATGTTGCAGAATTCAGTGGTGTTGTAGGAATCCTTCCTATGGGTGTTGTGGCATCCTTTATATGGGTGTTGTGGAAAGCAGCGTTAGGATACTACTCCATTGTATGACTAGCAGGGAAATGGGTGGGATTTCTTATTTGTTCCTTTTCACCGTACGTAAATAGACCATTCCCAAGGGTTTGAGATGTTCAATTTGCTCTATGGATGTCAAATAATATTCCGCTGTGATGTTGGGGTTCTAACCCTGTAAGTGATCTACAAGGGTCATGACAGTTCGCACTGGAACCGAAGCATTCTGGTTTTCAAACATAGGTGTCTTATTGCCAGTGTAGACAAAGGCAGCCAGTGTAGACAAAGACAGCCAGTGTAGACAAAGACAGCCAGTGTAGACAAAGACAGCCAGACAAAGACAAAGACAGCCAGTGTAGATAGGTTGAATGTCTATGAGGCCGCTAGGCATTAAATTTTGATTCCATATTTGCTCGGTTTAGGGGGAATGCGTATTTTGAATTTGCACCGTCCTCTAAATGCAACTAGTATTTCATCAGTTGTCAAATACTCACCTGCTGATTAATTTGCTTTACAGTTTGTGATGAAGAGTTCAAAAACCTCGTTGATGAAAGCTAGAGTTCTCTCTTGACATTTGTGTTTAACATCGAGCTGAAGACAGTTCAGGCTCATTGAAGCGTGGAAAATGTGCCATCTAGTTCTTTCAGCTGCAAAGAGACCTTCGCAATCCTCACTGCTGAACTTGAATTCTCAAGAGAGATACAGAAGACCTAAAAAGAAAATCAAAATAAAAAATTTGCCCCCCCCCCCACACACTAGAATCTGAGAAACCCATTCCCCCGTTCATAATTTCTGCCAATTGACGACAGTGTCTGAATCTTTACCTGATCCGATCTCTGTTTAGAAGGGTAGTGGGCTTAAGATATGTTTTATCAATCTAGTATTTTGGTGGAGTTGAGTAATTTATTGGATTTAGGCTGGTGGACTGGTATCAAATCCTTCTTTGTGAAGGAGGTGTTATATTCTTCATTAAATGGGGTTGAGATTATGGCTAAAAGCTTTATTGTTTTGACTCTAGGATGTTCAAGTCAAATAGATACTTACAGAGCAATTACTGGTAGAAGAAGGCGCTAATTATCGTTTAGGTCTTATGTCAATTTATGATTTAAGTGTTTCTTCACTTGGTTGTGCCTTCACATGGTTGACAGCCATTTTATTGAGGTTCAGTAGATAACAAATCATAACCTTTGCGAATAGCCCATAGTGACTCGTAAATATTTCTCAATTCTTCAATTATATTCACCCAATTAAACCAGCAGTTAAACTAGACCTCTGGCAGCTGGGCCAAGGTAAAGACAATAGAAACTTTGACCTGTGAACCTTAATTGTAGAGCAAAGCTTTCGACCAAGCCTCAAGGAGAAAACTTGGATTTATCATTTTATCTTTGCATTAAAAATTGACAAACAGGAAATAAAGAAGAAATCGATACCTGAAAACATTCCCAGTCCACAGTAGGAAAGACAGTGCCAGTCGTGACGGGCACCACTGCTGCCATCTACAATTTAGTATAACGCCGACAGGTTATAATTTATTCAAGGATTATTGATCGAGTCTAATTGGGTCAATGTCCCCCTTTTTCAAGGTCGATTTATTTGTTGTTTCTATGTGTAATGACTCCGGGGCGAAGTTTGCACATGCGCATTAATGGGAAGAGATGTATTGATCCATGAAGG
Organism: Artemia sp. Kazakhstan ARC1039; assembly: GCA_029168905.1. NCBI lineage: Eukaryota > Metazoa > Arthropoda > Branchiopoda > Anostraca > Artemiidae > Artemia > Artemia sp. Kazakhstan ARC1039. The sequence goes on from JAQQPU010005576.1 coordinate 14,229, forward strand.
GGGTTAGATTTCTGAGAAATTGATTTGCATAATCGAGAGGAATTATTGATTGACGAAAGGGGAATTAATTTGTTGTTTCTAAGGGGAATTATTGATCCAAGAAAGGGAAATTTATTTGTTGTCTCTAAGGGGAATTATTGATCGATCAAAGGGGAATTTATTTGTTGTTTCTAAGGCGAATTATTGATCCACTAACGGAATTAGAAATGACATCACTTGTTTCCTAGGAATTATACGGGACTCTAAAGAGGTAGAAATTCTATTTTTAAATATGGGTTCTCTGGTCTTTAGACTTAGTGATAAACTCTTTAATATTCTATCGAAGCCATCGAAATTAGAAATGACATCACTTGTTTCTTAGCAATTATACGGGACTCTAAAGAGATAGAAATTCTATTTTTAAATATGGCTTCTCTGATCTTTAGTGACAGAGATAAATTGATATTCTATTTGTAAGTATGGCTTCTCTGATCTTTAGGTCAGAGAGAAATTGATACTCTATCAAAGCCATAAAAGTGTAGCTAGGAACACCTTCGAGATGAAGACAGATTGAATATATTTTACGCGGGAAAGGGTTTCCTAGGAATTTCAAATGTGACAGCGCAGGGATGCCGAAACAGAGGAACACGCAGAAATCACGTTTAGGGGATTACTTGGGTAAAACCGTTTGAGACATTTTAGGGGATTGTTTGTGCGAAACCGTTTGAGACATTTTAGAAGATGATTTTAGATGATGATTTAGAAGATGATTTGGGGTGAAACTCTGTGGTCGTTATAATACACAAGCTCCATTTGAACAGTGTTGTAAGGTCCCCTACCCAAACCCCAAAGGGCCCCCTAACCCCAACACCAAAGGACCCCCCGGGCCCCCAAAGGCCCCCGAGCCTCCAAACGCCCCGGGCCCCCAAGGCCCCCGAGCCCCCAAAAGCCTCCCAAGCCCCTCCCTTCCTCCCTCCCTTTTTGAATCTTTTTTAAGTGTTTTCGGACTGAATTTTTTAGACTTAGAAATTATCCAACATTTTTCCGTTTTTTTCTTTAACCCATTGGCATAGAGTTTTAGCTTAGAGTCTTAGCTTAGTTTTATTTAGAGTTGAAGTTTAGTTTAGTTATAGTTAAGAGTTTAAATTTTTACCTTAGAGTCTCAGCTTGGAGTTTTTGTTAAAGTTCTAGTTTAGTTTAGTTTTAGTTAAGAGTTTAGAGTTTTAGCCTAGAGTCTTAGCTTAGAGTTTTAGTTAGAGTTGAAGTTTAGTGTAGTTACAGTTAAGAGTTTAGAGTTTTAGCTTAGAGTCTTAGCCTAGAGTTTATGTTAAAGTTCTAGTTTAGTTTAGTTTTAGTTAAGAGTTTAAAGTTTTAGCCTAGACTCTTAGCTTAGAGTTTTAGTTAGAGTTGAAATTTACTTTAGTTATAGTTAAGAATTTAGAGTTTTAGCTTAAAGTCATAGCTTAGAGTTCTAGTTAAAGTTGTAGTTTTAGTTAAATTTCAGTTAATCAATCAATCATCATCAAGAGTTTAGATTTTTAGCTTAGAGTCTTAGCTTAGAGTCTTAGCTTAGAGTTTTTGTTAAAGTCCTAGTTTAGTTTAGTTTTAGTTAAGAGTTTAGAGTTTTACATTAGAGTCTTAGCTTAGAGTTTTTGTTAGGGTTCTAGTTTAGTTTAGTTATAGTTAAGAGTTTTGAGTTTTACCTTAGAGTCTTAGCTTAGAGTTTTAGTTAGAGTTGAAGTTTACTTTAGTTTTAGTTAAGAGTTTAGAGTTTTAGCTTAGAGTCTTAGCTTAGATTTTTTTTTCACTACTCACACCTCAAACTCTATCTCTTGGACTATCTGTGGATGTAGTATAGTGTTCACGTGTGCAACTTTCTATCACAAAATTTAGGTAAGAATTTTTATGTGGTTTTTGAAAAATATTTTTGCGTTACGAAACTCTACGGTACTCTTAGGTAAGCAGCTTCTAGAAAATTGCTTGTAGCTAATTAAATATAGAAATTCATGAGCTTTTTGATGGTATAAATTTTGTTGTGGTCTTCTGCTATCTAGTGGCTGATCTAATTTTTTTCGTAAGTTCGTACTCTTAGGGTACTCTGGGACGCGTCTTCCGGGGTACAGTCGGACAGCTTCATTTCATTGTGTCCCAGGGTACCCTTGATTGTTTTAGCCTAGAGAACTTTCAAGAGTATGCTTCTTGTCTTATGTTGACTTCTTTCTTTCGTTTTTCTACTCTCGATGGCCCTTGTGTTATTAGGTAGCCACAACAATCCTAAAAAAATGCGTAAATACCTAAAATAAATTCCACTAGTTAAAAATAAATTCCAACAATCATTAAAATAATTACTTCAAATCTATAATCTATAATCTAAAGATTCATAATAATCCTATACTATTTCTTCATTTTCTAAAAATTTACTCAATTTTTTTCATAAAATAAACTTCACTAATTCAAATCCAAGTCTTCAAATCTAAGACTTCAAATCTTAAACCTACAATCTAAGTCTCAAATACTTCAAATCTAAACTCTATAATTTTTTTTCTTTATATCTTGCAAAATCCTATATTATTTCTATATTCCATAAAATTATATTCAATCATAAACTCCATACATTCTAATTCTTCAATTAAATTTAAATCTTACCTAATATATAAACTTAGAAGACCTTAAACTTAATATATAAACTGAAAATTCTTTCTTTCGTTTTAGAATGCCAAAAACGAGGAAAGCTGATCCGTCGCTTTGCTTCTTTTTTTTATTACAGGCTTCACGGCTCCATCACAAATGATGATTTGCCGCTAGTCCTAGTAGTTATCTCATTTTCTAACACTGAGGTACTTGTTATACCTTATCTTGAACGCGTAAAGCGAAGGATTTTTCGGGATTACCTCTGCCGGCAATCTATTCCATGTGGCAACCGATCATCTGGCGAAACTCCTTTTCAGATATTCTTCCATCATTACGTCTGGAATGAGGAGGACAGGAAGAAAGCAGTAGAAGCTCACCTTTATGGGATGGCACTTCGAGCAGCTGCTGAAGTTTACAATCTCAAGCGGTCAACTCTTAGCAGATATGCCACTGCGTTTCGTAAGAGAACAGATGAAGAAAAAAAAGAGTTTAGTTACGCTCCCGCCTCTGACAACAGGCAAGTAATTAGGATTGAGCAGGAGCTTCAACTTGAAGAGTACATCCTTGAAGCAGCCCAAATGCACTATGGTCTCTCCAGGAAGAGAGCCAGAGAGCTTGCGTGGCTTATAGCGAAACAAAACGGACTTGCATATCCGTTAAGCTGGGACACAGAAAAGTCTGCAGGCAAAGACTGGTTGTATGGCGTTCTTAGAAAGCATCCTTTGATTTCGCTTCGAAGGCCGGAACCTACAAGTATCCAGAGAATTCTTGGTTTCAATCGTGTTGCTGTTGACACTTTTTAAAGGAATCTTGGAGAGTTGTATTCAAAATACAAGTTCCCTGCTAGCCAAATCTTCAACCTCGATGAGACTGGGCTCACGAATGTCCAGTCCAAGTGTCAAAGAGTGCTGAGCCTGAAGCGACTAAAGCAGCTTGGTGCTACGACTTCCCAAGAGAGAGGAAAGCTGGTGACCATGGTGGGCCCTATAAATGCCATGGGAGGATTTATTCCAGCCTTTCTGATTTTCCCACGAGCTGTTTTGTAGAAAGGTTTCTTGCCCACAGACTGTTGGAATAGCAAGTGGTAAGCCTGGAAATGCTTGGATGACAAAGGATCTGTTTTTGCTGTATTTGGAGTACTTTATATTGCATGCCCACCCATCTCCTGAGAATCCTGTCTTGATTCTGATGGACAATAATGAAAGTCACACCAGCTACGATGCAGTTTCCTTGGCCAAAGAAAAGGGAGTACATTTACTTACGTTCCCGCCGCACACATCATCCAGGTTGCAGCCTCTCGACGTTTCGGTTTATGGACCTTTAAAAACTTACTGGTCACAGGCAATGGAGAACTGGTTAAGAGCTCACCCTGGTCGATCAGTGACGGAATATGAGATCGGTGAATTACTGGGGGCTGCTTTTCCCAAGGCCTTCTCTCTGTCTAACATCACTAGCGGATTCTTAAAGCCTAGAATTTTCCCGCTGAACACTAGAGTGTGGAAAGAGTCTGACTTTCTTCCTGCTTTGCGACGATAAGATGCTACTGAGCCAGAAAATCAGTATGCCGCTGTTGACGAAAATTTGCCAGATCTACAAGAGCTTCGGTTGAGCCAGAGTCCGAGTACACAACCCATTCAACCTCGTTTTTTGTACCAGAGGATATTATAGCCCTCCTAAGAAGGGAAGTTACAAACAGGAAAACAGACAGAAAGCCTGGAGTACCTAAGATATTGAATTCTACACCGGTGAAAGACTCGATTCAAGTTGCAGAAAACGAAGGAAGGCAAAAAAAGAGAAAAAGGATCTCAAGGAAAGCAAGAAAGTGGCTCCTGCCAAAAAGCCAAAGATTCAGAAGAAAACTATCAAGAGATTGCTTACGTTCAGTGATGAAAGCGGAGATGAAGCAGGACTAGGAGATTTGAGTGTGACGACAATTCTGACGACTCGTTCTGCTCTGAAGATTTCCGATTGGCGGAAGAGGAGTATATGACTCCCAGTATCTGTTCCGGTGACTTTGTTCTAGCCGAGTACAAGGGGGAAAAGGGATCGAAATTCTACACCGGTGAAGTGCTTCAGGCCGAGCCAGACGGCTACACCGTCAATTATTTAAAAAACGAAACGTTCCAGCCCGGAGGTTTACGTTTCCGAAAGAGCGCAATGAAGCGTTTGTCTATAGCTCAGAAGTAATGATGAAATTGCCAGTTCTAATGGTCTCGGCCGGAACTAAACCCATTGCCAAGATGATCAGCTTTGATGCAGACCTGACCAACTACTCTGTTGAATCATTTTTAAATAAGTTTATTGTATTTTTACAGTTTTGTACCACAAACTATACGAGGTTTTAATTTATTTATCATGGTGTCCCAAAGTACCCACTACCCTGACCCATAGTACCCGCACAAGTAGTACTATGGGACAAAACGGGACCCTCTGAAAAATAGGTCTTGCTAATTTTACTGCGAGCAATAAAAATCTGAGAAAAATGCCAGTAAAAGCCAAATGATTTTGCCACAGATTGATGTTTGATACAATAAAATCGGACTGTAAATGTAGGAGATATTGAGCTTTAAGTTGAACTTGTCCCAGGGTTCCCGACTCTCCCCTACGGCTAAGCACATTAAATTTAGAATTTCAGGAAGCTTTGAGAATGAAGTTGAGAAGGAAGTTGAACAAATCAAAAAAAAAAAAAATGTGTATACTGGTTGTCAAAAAGATATGTCAGAAAAATATTAAGAATGGCATAGCGTATTAAGCTGAAATTTTCAGGCCTGGAAAGAGGAGATGTTCAAATAACCAAAAGTCAATATTTGTATACTACTATTGCTTCTACTGTTACTACTGCTAATTATCATAAACTAATACTACTACTTCAACTACAACTACTATGACTCCTACTGCTCATAAGGCAAAGGGTTTGAAGGTGAAAATTTCAGGCTTTATGGAGGGTTGAACTGAATCAAAACACACTCCGTACAAGCAGGTTGTCAAAAGGGTGTATCTCCAGAATGGCGTAGGGTAGAGGTCTTCAAATTTTTCAAGCCGTCCCCCCTTTATTTTGGTCAACCCAAGATGCTCATGCCCATACAAATAATTTGAATCAACCGGCTACTTTTATTGTGATGGGTGATCTTTTTTTCATCTTGAAGTTTGGTGAACTGAGGAGAGATATTTGATAAAGGTATTCTCAATTCTTTGCTGATATCTTGTATTCCACGGCACTTCACATGCCTTTTTCAAACAACGTAATATAAGAGAGAAAAAGTTCAGTAGGAAAGGATATTTTATTTCACATCGACTAGGTCATAATGGGGAAAGATCTCATGAGTATTACATAGCCGAAAAACTAATACATGAAGCTGCCACCTGGCTTAAACATAAATTGAGATCACTTTTTTGGGTGGGAAGCATTGATGTGTTCTCTTATTTTTCGCCTGCTAGCGGGGCACTGGAACACCATAAAGCTGTTAAAGGATCATTTTAAAGTAAATTACTATATCTACAAGCTTTTGTAATAAAAAGAAACAACATAATGATGAAAACAAAACCCATTTTTGTTAAGGCAACTGCATCATCCTAAGCCTGATGGTATTACATTGGGTATCGTGTCATGTTTGAATGACCCTGCTACCTTATTCCATTGGGTTTGTTCTTTACTATATCCAGGTAAGAAAAAGCCGAAAGCTTTTTCCTATGTGCGATATATTTCCTCCCAATAAACACTTTGATAATATAGATGTTACTGTAACTTTTCACTTCTAGCCTATTCACAAGACGATCTTAAAAATTATTTGTACATAGGCACAAAACGAACAAGCAGAAACCTAATATAGTGTGTATTACGTGTGTTGTACTGTAAAAGAGAAATGTTTTGCCAGATTTAAAATTGAGCTTTGTTATTCGAAATCCGTTTTAATATTCGTATATATTCATTATCATGTATATGAAGATACCATTTTTTGTGAAAAGAATTGATTTTATTCTAAATATTGTGTTTCGTTAACTACAAAAGAAGTAGATGTAGTAAAATCAATTAAAATATGCCGTAAACAGCTGCCTTTGATGTTCCAGTGCCTATCTAGCAGCGAAGAAAAAAAAGTGGACACATAAGTGCTTTCCATGAACAAATCCTTGTTCTTCAAGCCAGAGGGCTGAAATTTTCATGGCTGGGGGGGGGGGGGGGGGTCCGGCCATGGCGAATCTCATGGTGTACTTTTAATTTCGAATTGATTTTGGGTTATTATGGGTCGTTCATCTTTCGTGGGTCGTAGCACTACGGACGGTGTTGTATAGAAACTAGAGAGAAATAAAAATCAATGGGCTATAGTATAATAGTGTAATAGTGGTTGCAACTACCGCTCCAAGCACGATTACAATCAGTCAACTTGTGTTGTCTGATATGAGCTTGCTAGAATTTAAATAATTATTGCCATTGATAGTACTTTGTTACCCAGCAGAGATGCATAGAATAATTTAAGACAAGCCTAATTTTAGTTCATCACCAAATCTGGTGTTAAGTTAAAGCTCAAAATTTTGTTCGACTATGAAAGAAGACAGACTCATATGTTTTAAAACTACATTGAAAATGAATAAATTCTATATTTCAAAAATATATATTTTAAACAAATAAAACTATTTTATGATAACTCTAAAACTATTATAAAATAATCAGTGCTTGGATAGTTTTTTGAAGAAGAACTGATTTTAAAAATTTAAACACAAGATTGAGAAGCTAAACAAAACTAGTATTCCTTTTTAAATATTATAAATATTTTCAGATTTTGAATTTGCCTTAGTAGGCCCAATTCGCAAGTTAAAAAGAGTTAACAAATAAAATCAACTATTAGTTTAACTTCGGTTATCACAATACACTTTTTATCTTTGCTAGATATCGCTAGATGGCATTAATATCAATCTCTTAGAGATAAGCTTCCTTTATTGTCCATTTCCGATACTGCTGCTACTACTACTACAACCAGCTCGCTGAAGCGCCAAGCTGCCTAAGGGTACAACAGCTCTTGCACAAGCGGGCTGCAAAGCCACTTAAAGTAAATGTAATTCATAGCGTATTTCTATATATAGAAGACATTGTTCATAGGCATCCATATTCTGTTTTATCAGGCTCAATAGCGACTGAACAAATCATTTAACTAAAAATTATCTGCAGGCATTTTCTCACGTCCAAAAAACCAGGTCCAAAGGCTTGAATCCGACATTGAGTGATATTTTATACTTTTGTTTCGAAGCTCAGAAAGGAAAAAATGTCACACAATGCTTGTCGTCTTGCCATTGTCGCTAATGAGATATGCTGAAGAAGTTCGATCATAAATAATAGTAACAAAACCCTATTCAAAATTGAACAAGAGCAGTGTAACGTGACAGAATTTAACTTCCAAATGTGGCGAGTATTATTTTCGCCTGAGTATTACCGGAGTTGTACTTTATCTTCGTCTGAAAATAGACTCTTTGAAGCAGAAACTAAAAGAAGCTAATAACTTACATCCTTTTGTTTGGAGGAAGAATTAAATGAAACCTTTTCTTAATCTTTCTTTTCTCTTATTTGTAAAGTTGCTGACCAGCTATACCTTCCAAAGCCTAAAGATTTGAGAAGTAGGAAAGCGATGGGAGGGATACAACGTACATTCGACCCCCAGCTCTTTCTCCTTGGTGGAATAAGAAAATTCATACCCCGTCTAAAAAAGACTCTTTGAAGCAGACACACTAAAAGAAGCTAACAACTTAAATCTTTTTGTTTGGAGGAAGAAATAAATAAACTTTTTTTTAATGCCTCACTTCTCCTGTTTGTATACAGTTACTCACCGTTTACACCGTGCAGAGCAGAAAAGGTTTGATACCAGGGTCGGGGGTGAAAGGGAGCACATTGGGTGCTCAACCCCCTTACCTATATCCCCTTGTTGGAACAAAATAACAACCCTCCCCTCTCTGAAAACAGACTCTATGATGCAGAAACTAAAAGAAGCTAACAACCAAGGCCGTGCCCAGGGGGGCTAGGGGTTTGAGCCCGCCGTCCCCGAAATGTTTGCCTGACTCGTAAAAACGTAATAGTAATGGATATAAACAAGTTTGTTATGTTTTTTTAGTTTTTTGTTTACCCCCCCCCCCCCCCGAAAGAAAATTCTTGAGTAAAACACCCCTCTAAAAAAAATCCTGGGTACGGCCCTCCTAACAACTTATATCCTCTTGTTTGAAGGAAAAATTAAAAAAAAAATTAATTACGATGCCTCATATCTCTTATTCATAAAGCTAGTCACAAGCTTTGCCGTTCGAAGCCAAAGAATTGGGAACTAGAAGGGGGTGGATAGAGTACATCGGGCAGTCAGCCTAAGAAACTTTGTCACTTGGTGGAACTAAAAAACACTCCTCCCCTGTCAAAAAGAAGACTCTTTGAAGCAGAATCTAAGGAAGATAACAACTTAGTCTTTTTTTTTGAAGTAAGAGTAAAGAAACTTTTTAATCTCTTTTTTCTCTTATTTTAAAGAGCCTCGCCAACTACGCCGTCAAAGCACAAGAAGTTTTAGAACTAGAAAGGTGGCGAGGAAGAACGTAGATTGCTTATTCAACCCCCACAATGTTCTCCTTAATAAGGAAAAACAAAGTCAACTGAAAAACAGACTCTTCGAATTGAAAACTATTATAAGCTAATAACTCAGATCTTTCAGTTTAAAGGAAGAATAATATAATTTGTCTTTTAACATTAGATTTGTTTTTTTCTAAAGTGGCTCATCGGCTTTGCCGTCTAATTTATTAAAAGTAAAATGACTTGGAGACTGGACAGAGGGAGAAGGATTGTAACATGACTACCCCACCTTCCCTCCTTCAAAGCTGAAAGTTTTACATCTGAACAAACGATTTACTCTTTCTAGATGTAGTTTTAATTAAAGCATATCTAACTGCAAAGTATATAGTTAGCTGGTATTTGCAAGCATTTCACTTATTTATAGTCTTTTAAAACATTTGAATGTACTATTTGGCTCTTTAAAGCAAACGAGTATCAATATACTCGTTTGCTTTACCGATAATAGCCGGTTATATTATCTCAAAATGGGTAGTTAGGGAACATTTCAACTATGTTGAACGATATGGATATCTCGAAATTTTAATTGAACGAATTTGGAAAAGAAACGGGCATAGGGGGGGGGGGGGGTCTAGCTGCCCTTCAATCTTTTTGGTCACACAAAAAGGGCACTAGAATTTTTTATTTTCGTTTGAATGACCCTCTCTCGATATTCTAGGACCAATGATTCGTTACGATTACTCCCGGGGAAAACAAAAAACAAATAAATAAACACGCATCCGTGATCCGTGATGGGAGCTTGAAACCTCTTTAATTTGGTTCTCTGTTACACTGAATCTGACGGTATGATTCTCATTAAGATTCTTTAACTTTTAAAGGATGTTTAATCCTTTTATTGAAAATCTGGTATATGTTTTCAGGCTCTTAGCTTTTAAAGGGTAAAACTAAACTTAATGAATATTATGTATTTGGAATCAGCATAATAAGCCCACTTCATATATATATA
>JAQQPU010005577.1:33180-46562 GCA_029168905.1 Artemia sp. Kazakhstan ARC1039
CCAGATAGAAAATATGTTTTTGAGGAGGACACTCCCCCACAACCCTCGGGGCAAGGGTTTTAAGTTATGCCCTGAGGGCATATAAGAACGATGTTGGCACAATGTATCATTTATTATTTTTCTCCTTTAGAGCAGAGCACTTCGTATCGAAGAAAGCGTCGTAGAAACTTCGAAAAGGGCTCATTCAATTGGAAATTGGAGTGGCTTGTGCCCTTTTTAATAGTCGAAAGTGATTGGATGGCAACTAGTCCCTCCCCCACGCCCATTATTCCCCCAAAAACATCCAATCAAAATTTTGAGATAGCCATTTTGTTCAGCGTAGTTGATTTCCAGATAGAACATATGTTTTTGAGGAGGACACTCCCCCACAACCCTCAGGGTAAGGGTTTTAAGTCATGCCCTGGGGGCATATAAGGTTTTTATAGAAGGCGTTGTCGTAGAAACTTCAAAACAGGCTCATTTGATTGGAAATTCAAAGGGCTAGTGCCCTTTTTATTAGTCAAAAGTGATTGGAGGGAAACTAGCCCCCCCACGCCCATCATTTCCCCAAACACATTCAATCAAAATTTTGAGATAGCCATTTTGTTCAGCGTAGTTGATTTCCAAATAGAAAATATGTTTTTGAGGAGGACACTTCCCCATAACCGTCAGGGCAAGGGTTTTAAGTTATGCCCTGGGGGCATATAAGGTTTTTATAGAAGGCGGTGTCGTAGAAACTTCAAAAAAGGCTCATTCGATTGGAAATTGAAAGGACTAGTGCCCTTTTTAATAGTCGAAAGTGATCGGAGGGCAACTAGCCCCCCCCCGCCCATCATTCCTCCAAACACATCTAATAAAAATTTTGAGATAGTCATTTTGTTCAGCGTGGTTGATTTCCAGATAGAAAATATGTTTTTGAGGAGGACACTCCCCCACAACCCTCAGGGCAAGGGTTATAAGTTATCCCCTGGGGGCATATAAGGTTTTTGTATTGAAATCTTTGTCGTAGAAACTTGAAAAAGGGCTCATTCGATTTGAAATTCAAAGGGCTAGTACCCTTTTTAATAGTCGAAAGTTGAAATTTGAGGGCAACTAACCCCCTCACACGCCCACCTTTTCCCCACACATATCCAATCAAAATTTTTAGATAGCCATTTTATTCAACGTAGTTGAAAGTTCTGGAAATTAGTTCTTTAGGGATGACGATCCCTTCCCTCAGGGCAAGGGTTGTAAGTTATGCCCTGGGGGCATATAAAGTTTTTATTGAAAGCGTTGTCGTAGAAACTTCAAAAGGGCTCATTCAATTGGAAATTGAAAGGGCTAGTGCCTTTTATAATAGTTGAAAGTGATTGGATAGCGACTAACGCCCCTCTCACGCCCACCATTTTCCCAAACACATCCAATCAAAATTTTAAGATATCCATTTTTTTCAACGTAGTTGAAAGTTCTGGATATTAGGTCTTTTAGGATGATAACCCCCTGAGAGCCCTCAGTGCAAGGGTTGTAAGTTGTGCCCTGGGGGCATATAAAGTTTTTATTGAAAGCGTTGTCGTAGAAACTTCAAAAGGGCTCATTCAATTGGGAATTGAGAGGGCTAGTGCCTTTTTCAATAGTTGAAAGTGATTGGATAGGCACTAACGCCCCTCTCACGCCCACCATTTTCCAAAAAACATCCAATCAAAATTTTGAGATATCCATTGTGTTCAACGTAGTTGAACGTTCTGGAAATTAGGTCTTTTAGGATGATATCCCCCTCAGTACAAGGGTTGTAAGTTATGCCCTGGGGGCATATAAGGTTTATATAGAAAGTTGCTGTATAAATCATAGCCAGCGCAATCGCGCTGCCTAAGTAAAGAGGAGGACACTCCCCCACCATCCTCAGGGCAAGGGTTTTAAGTTATGCCCTGGGGGCATATAAGAACGATGTTGGCACAATATATTATTTAATAATTTTTTCCTTTACAGGAGGCCACTTCGTACCGTTGTCGATACGAAGTTGTCGTAGAAACTTCGAAAAGGACTAATTCAATTGGAAATTGGAGTGGCTTGTGCCCTTTTTAATAGTCGAAAGTGATTGGAAGGCGACAAAAACCCCTTCCACGCCCACCATTACCCGAAAAACATCGAATCAAAATTTTGAGATAGCCATTTTGGTCAGCGTAGTTGATTTCCAGATAGAAATTATGTTTTGAGGAGGACAAGGGCTAGTGCCTTTTTCATAGTCGACAGTGATGGAAGGGCAACTAGACCCCCTCTCACGCCCACCATTTCCCCAAATACATCAAATCAAAATTTTGAGATATCAATTTTGTTCAACGTAGTCGAAAGTTCTGGAAATTAGGTCTTTTAGGATGATAACCCCATCAGAGGCCTCAGTGCAAGGGTTGTAAGTTATGCCCTTGGGGCATATAAGGTTTATATAGAAAATTGTTGTAGAAATTTCAAAAGGGGCTCGTTTGATTGGAAACTGAAAATGCCCTTTTTAATAGTCGAAAGCAAGCGGAGAGTAATTAACCCCCCTCTCACGCCAACCATTTCCAAAAAAAAACATTCAATCAAACTTTAGAGACAACAATTTTGTTCAGCGTAGTTGAAAGTTCTGGAAATTATGATTTTAAGAATGACAAACCCCCCAGATTCCCCAGGGCAAAGGTTGTAAGTTATGCCCAGGGGGCATATAAGGTTTTTAATGATAGAGTTGTCGTAAAAACTTCAAAAGGGGCTAATTCAATTGGAAATTGAGACGGCTAGTGCCCTTTTTAATAGTTGAAAGTTATTGGAGGGTAACTAACCCCCCTCTCACAACCACCACTCCCCAAAACACATCCAATCAAAATTTTAAGATTTTGTTCAACGTAGTTTTTGTTCAACGTAGTCTAAATTTCTAGAAAATATGTCTTTGAGGGTGATACCCCCCCCAGTCCTCAGGGCGAGGGTTGTAAGTTATCCCCTGGGGGCATATAAGGTTTTATTGAAAGCATTGTCGTAGAAACTTAAAAAGTGCTCATTTGATTGGAAATTGAAAGGGCTAGTGCCTTTTTTACTAGTTGAAAGTGATCGGAGAAAGACTAACGCTCCTCTCACACCCACCATTTCCCCAGACACATCCAATCAAAATTTTGACGTAGCCATTTTGTTTAACGTAGTTGTAAGTTCTGGAAATTAGGAGTTAGAGGATGACAACCACCCTCACAGCCCTTAGAGTAAGGGTTGTAATTTATGTCCTGGGGGCATATAAGGTGTTTATAGGAAGTGTTGTTGTAGAAACTCAAAAAGGGCTCATTCGATTGGAAATCGAAAGGCTTAGTGCCCTTTTTAAGAGTCAAAAGGGATTGGAGAGAAGCTAGCACCCCCCCCCCCCCCCCTATGCATTTTTCCCTAAATACATCCGATAAAAATTTTTAGATAGCCATTTGGTTAAAAATAGTTCAAAAATCATATGACAAAAACTCAGGGGTCGACATAACTCCCCACGGCTCTGAGGGCAGGCGTTGTAAGTTATTAATTAAAAAAAAAAAATACCGAAAAAGAAGTTTTTCAAACTCTTAACTGAACTAAACTATAATTCTAACTAAAACTCTAAGCTATGACTCCAAGCTAATACTCTAAACTCTAAACTAAAACTCTTAACTAAAACTAAACTATAAGTCTAAGCTAAAACTATTGACTAAAACTAAACTAAATTATAACTCTAACTGAAACTCTAAGCTAAGACTCTAAACTAAAATTCTTAACTAAAACTCTTAACTAAAACTCTTAACTAAAACTAAACTACAACTCTTAACTAAAACTAAACTATACACTCTAACTAAAACTCTAAGATAAGACTCTAAGCTAAAGCTCTTAACTCTAAACTAAAACTATACTAGAACTCTAAGATAAGACTCTAAGCTAACTTACTGAAACTAAACTCTAAACTAAACTATAAGTGTAACTAAAAACTCTAAGCTAAGACCCTAGGCTAAAGCTCTAAGCTAAAACTCTGAACTCTAAAACTATAACTCGAAATTATAACTCTAAACTAAAACTCTTAACTGAAACTAAACTAAACTATAAGTGTAATTAAAAACTCTAAGCTAAGACTCTAGGCTAAAACTCTAAGCTAAAATTCTTAACTAAGACGAAACTAAACTATAACTCTAAACTAAAACTCTTAACTGAAACTAAACTAAACTATAAGTATAACTAAAAACTCTAGGCTATGAGTCTAGGTTAAAACTCTAAGCTAAAACTCTTAACTAAAACTAAAATAAACTATAACTCTAACTAAAACTCTAAACTAAAACTATAAACTTTAAACTAAAACTCTTAACTAAAACTAAACTAGAGATCTAAACTAAAGCTCCTAACTAAAACTAAACTATAACTAACTAAAACTCTAAGCTAAGACTCTAAACTAAAACTCTAAATTCTCAACTAAAACTAAACTAAACTATAACTATAACTAAAACTTTAAGCTAAGACTCTAAACTCTAAATTAAAACTCTTAACTAAAACTAAACTATGACTCTAACTAAAACTCCAAGCTAGGACTCTAAGCTAAGACTCTAAACTGAAACTCTAAACTAAAATTCTTAACTAAACTACAGCTCTAAACTAAACTATAACTAAACTAAAATATAACTAAAACTCTAAGCTAAGACTCTAAACTAAAACTCTAAACTATAACTAAACTATAACTCTAACTAAAACTCTAAGCTAAGACTCTAAACTAAAACTCTAAACTAAAACTAAAATACAACTCTAAACTAAAACTCTTAACTGAAACTAAACTAAACTATAACCCTAACTAAAACTCTGTGCTATGACTCTAAGCTAATACTCTAAACTCTAAACTAAAACTCTTAACTAAAACTAAACTATAAGTCTAAACTAAAACTCTTGACTAAAACTAAACTAAATTATAATTCTAACTGAAACTCTATGTTAAGACTCTAAACTCTAAACTGAAACTCTTAACTAAAACTAAACTACAACTCTTAACTTAAACTAAACTATAAACTCTAACTAAAACTTTAAGATAAGACTCTAAGCTAAAACCCTAAACTCTTAACTAAAACTAAACTACAACTCTAAACTAAAACTCTTAACTGAAACTAAACCAAAAGTGTAATTAAAAACTCTAAGCTACGACTCTAGACTAAAACTCTTAAGTAAAACTAAACTAAACTATAAGTGTAACTAAAAACTCTAAGCTAAGACTCTAGGCTAAAACTCTAAGCTAAAACTCTTAACTAAAACTAAAATAAACTATAACTCTAACTAAAACTCTAAACTAAAACTATAAACTCTAAACTAAAACTCTTAACTAAAACTAAACTAGAGATCTAAACTAAAGCTCCTAACTAAAACTAAACTAAACTATAACTCTAACTAAAACTCTAAGCTAAGACTCTAAACTAAAACTCTAGATTCTCAACTAAAACTAAACTATAACTATAACTAAAACTCTAAGCTAAGGCTCTAAACTAAAACTAAACTATGACTCTAACTAAAACTCCAAGCTAGGACTCTAAGCTAAAACTCTAAGCTAAGACTCTAAGCGAAAACTCTTAACTAAACTACAACTCTAAACTAAACTATAACTCTAACTAAAACTCTAAACTAAAACTAAACTCTAAACTAAAACTCTTAACTAAAACCTAGATCAACCCAGCTTTTTGGATATCTCTCTCACTATGATTGTGTGTCTGAGCGGGTGTGCTGCCATCTATAATTGATCTAACCTAAATTCAGTTTAAAAAAAATCAAAAAAAAATAGTTGAATAATTTCGAAGTCCAAAAAAATTAGTTAAAAAAAAGTGCTACTACAAACAATATTTTTTTAATAGTAAAAGTCACGACTAACATTTCTATATCATTCTCATTTTGAATTTGGAAAATATTAAATGTGATTTTTTTATGTTTTAAGTATGTTACATGTCATTCTAAGAGATTTTAAAAAAAAAAGTTGAAAAAACATCATGTTAAAAAAAGTTTAAAAAACTTCAAAAAAGAAACTTCAAAAAAAAATTGAGGGGGGGGGAGGGGCCCCTTTGAGGTTGGGGGTATGGGGAGGCTTCTGAGGTTGAGGTCCTTGGTGGTTAATGGTGGTTACGGTACTTGATGCTTCATACTCATAATCACGTCACTACTTGATTTCTAAGGATTTCTAAAGATTGTTCTGAATTTCTTTATTAAAATTATTTTCTTGGCATCTAAAACTCTATTATTATCAACTTTTTAGTATACTACAATGTTAGAGCATATTTTATATTGACAACACTGTTCAAATGGTACTTGTGTATTATACAGAACATATCCGAGAAGTGAAGCTAAGTCAAGTCACAATGTCATCTTGTCATCGTTAATTAGCTCGTCATCAGGGTTTTTATACCCGTGTTCAAGGTTAAACATAAATCAACCACGCCTAAAATATTGCTTAACAGACAGAATTTCATAGCCATTAACTTCATTCATCCATACCATGAAAAGAACCATCGATGTATGCATGCTATGTGAACAGCCATGACTCTATCAGAAACATGTAATTTAATACCAAAATCATTGTTTCGTGAACAACACGAATTTTCATGGTATTCTGATTCTAATTACAACATAAAAAACCAAGCAAAGACATGACTTTTTTAGGCGTGGTGATTTTTTATGATACATGTTAACGCCCTGTTGGAATGATTACCTCGTTGAATGGTATGAGTACTGTCCGCCTGTGTATATTATTATAAAAAGGGGTACTGTCTGCTACCTTTAATTGACACAGTAATGTCCTATCACCCCTCTATCTTTAATTGACACAGTAATGTCCTATCACCCCTCTCTCTTTAATTGACACAGTAATGTCCTATTACCCTTCTTCCTTTAATTGATGCAGTATTGTCCTATTACCCCTCTTCCCTTAATTGATGCAGTAATTTCCTACCTGTCTCGTACCTTAGATTGACACAGTAATGCCCCACCTGGCCGCTACCTTTAATTGATACAGTAATTTCCTACCTGTCTCGTACCTTAGATTGACCTATCACTACTAAAGGGCATCAGCCCTTTCTATTTTCAATCGAATGAGCCCTTTTCGAAGTTCCTACGACAAATCTTTCGATACAAAGTGCCCTGGTCTGAACAACAACAACAAAAACAAAATAATACGTTGTACCCACATCGATCTTTACTATAAAAATGTCAAGCCTTCCAAACGCTTTCGACTATTAAAAAGGGCACTAAGAACTTTCGATTTCCAATTGAATGAGCCCCCTCTGCAGTTTATACGACAACCCCTTCCATATGAAGGGCCTCTGGAAAAAAAAAAACTAACATTGGAGCCGTGTGGCCTTTACTATAGGCAACGCTATAGCGTTGCCTCTGATTGAGGTGTGTCAAGGAAGGAGTTGAGCGTGGAGTGTTAAACGAGTGGTAGCAGGGTATATGATGTTGTAGTTGTGTTTTGCTTTTTAAAACCCCTTCTGAGGTTTGTGTTAAGCTGGACTTTTTTTTTATTTGTTTGGTTATCCCTCCTCCCTATCATGCTGCGGCATTTGGAGGGGATGTGTTTATGTTAAGTTTTTTTTTGTCAATAATTGTTATTAAACAAAATTGAACTCCAGCAACTACTACCACCGTTGATCATCGTTTATGAATATCTAGTTATGATACAAAATTTCTTGATAACGAGTTTATTTTGTTTTTGAATGACGTTTTGTTTTTGGTGTTCACAATTTTTTTCAATCCAATTTTTTCAAACAATCTACAGCTTCTACACAATGTATTTTTCAAAACTGTTGAATGGATGGATCCAACACCCCCTCTGAGGGAAAGTTTTCCCTATGCTCTCATGCATATGAATGCTTGAATGAGAATGCTGCGTCTCAAAATATTGCTTGGGATTCAATTAAAATTTTGATTGGGAATCTTTCCAAGAATTTCCAATAAAATCACAAGAAAATTAGGAGGGAGGTAAGGATAAAATCCTCTAAAGTTTTGTGAATGCATCAACACTTTTTCAGGAGATAGGTGTCAAAGCGTTTCAGGGTACACATAATTTTTTTTTCATCTTGATGTATGACCAAAACCTGACCAGGGCAGCAGAGGTTAAATTTTTGAGAATTAAAATTGAGCAGGAAAAGAATAAACATAATAAAATTACCAGCATTATGAAGAAGGCAAAAGCCGGCGGCTTGATTTTCTTTTTTCAAGATGAGGATTTCAACACTGGGATGAGAGCTTCTATCAATCATAGGGCTTACTGTTTCATCCTTTAAGTTGGACACTTCAAGTTGGTGGTGTTTCAGCAATTCTTGGTACAATACAATCTGACTCCTTGAAATGACCTTCAATAAGACATATGAAATTTTGACTAAAAACAGCACTAAAAAAATGAGGATTTTTATGATTTTCATAAGTAAACTACTATGCCGCTTTCTATGTCTTTCTAGGCAGCCTTTAACACCACAACCTGCAACAGGGGTCAATGATGAGATAGCTAGATAATAGATTACAATGTGGCAATACTGTGAAAAGGTACCATTCCTACTAAGAGTAAGAATTACTCTGAGATAGACAAGTACTAGAAGTCATTTTCTTGAAACTGATCAACCTATACTGTGTTGTATAGAAAAGTAAAACAAGGAAGTTGTTCTTACCTTGTAAAAAAGCAGCAACAAAAAAATATTTGCTCCAGAAATACAGCCACAGACTAATACAGACGTACAGTCCATTTATTTTCAGTTTGGTTTCTTATGAGGAAATTTCAATTCATAAATATTGACATCACTGTTTCCAATCAAGAGAGGGTTAGTTTTATCATAGGCATTTTTTTGTTCAGACCAGGCCGCTTCGTATAGAAGGAGTTGTCGTAGAAACTTCAGAAAGGGCTCATTCGATTGGAAATTGGAACGGCTAGTGCCCTTTTTAACAGTCGAAAGTGATTGGAAGGCAAATAACATCCCTTCCACGCCCACCATTTCCCCAAACACACCGAATCGAAATTTTGAGATAGCCATTTTGTTCAACGTAGTTGATTTCTAGATAGAAATTATGTTTTTGAGGCGGACACTCCCCCCACAGCCCTCAGGGCAAGGGTTGTAAGTTATGCCCTGGCGGCATATAAGGTTTTTATAGAACGCTTTGTCGTAGAAACTTCAAAGAGGGCTCATTCGATTGGAAATTCAAAGGGCTAGTGCCCTTTTTAATAGTCAAGAGTGATTGGAGGGCAACTCATCCCCCTCTCACACCCACCTTTTCCCCAAACACATCCACTTAAAATTTTGAGATACCGTAGCCATTTTGTTGAACGTAGTTGAAAGTTCTGGAAATTAGGTCTTTGAGGATGACAACCCCCCCCCACAGCCCTCAGGGCAAGGGTTGTAAGTTATGGCCTGTGGGCATATAAGGTTTTAATAAAAAGCTTTGTCGTAGAAACTCCAAAAACGGCTCATTTGATTGAACATTGAAATGACTAGTGCCCTTTTTATTAGTCGAAAGTGATTGGAAGGCAACTAGCACCCCTTCCACGCCCACCATTTATACAATCATATCAACATTTTTAGATAGCCATATTGTTCAACACAGTTGAAAGGTCTGGAAATTACTTCTTTGAGCACACTCCCCCAGAGTCTTCAAGGCAAGGGTTATAAATTATGTCCTGGGGGAATATAAGGTTTTTATTGAAAGCTTTGTCGTAGAAACTTGAAAAAGAGCTCATTCAATTGGAAATTCAAAGGGATAGTGCCCTTTTTAAGAGTCGAAAGTGATTGGAGGGCAACTTATCCCCCACTCACGCCCACCTTTTACACAAACACATCCAATCAAAATTTTTAGATAGCCATTTTGTTCAACGTAGTTGAAAGTTTTGGAAATTAGGTCTTTAAGGATGACACCCCACACAGCCCTCAGGGCAATGGTTTTAAGTTATGCCCTGGGGACATATAAGTTTTTTTTTTATAGAAAGCGTTGTCACAGAAACTTCAAAAAGGACTCAATCGATTGGAAACTGAAATGGCTGGTGACCTTTTTAATAGTTGAAAATGATTGAAGGGCAACTAAACCCCTCTCACGCCCACCATTTCCCCAAACACACAATCAAAATTTTGAGATATCCATTTTTTTCGACTTAGTTGAAGGCTCTGGAAATTATTTGAGGATTAGAACCCCCCCCCCCCACAGCCGTCTGGGCAAGGATTGTTAATTATGCCGTAGGGGAATATAAGCTTTTTATAGAAAGCGCGGTTGTACAAACTTCAAAAAGGGCTCATTCAGTTGGACATTGAAAGGGCTAGTGCCCTTCTTAATAGTCGAAAGTGTTGAAGGGCAACTAACCCCCTCTCAGGCCCACCATTTTCCCAAACACATACAATCAAAATTTTGAGATATCCATTTTGGTCAACGTAGTGGAAAGTTGTGGAAATTAGGTCTTTGGGGATGATAACCCTCTTAGAGCCCTCAGGACAAGGGTTGTAAGTTTCGCCCTGGGGGCATGTAAGGTTTTTATAGAAATTTTTGTCGTAGAAACTTTAAAGAGGGCTCAATTGATTGGAAACTGAAAGGGCTAGTGCCCTTTTCAATAGTCGAAAGTGAATGGAGTGCAACTAACTCCCCTTTCACGCCCACCTTATCCCCAAACACATTTCCCCTCTCATGCCCACCTTTTCTCTAAATACATCCAATCAAAATTTTTAGACAGCCATTTTGTTCAACGTAGTTTAAAGTTTTGGAAATTAGGTCTTTGAGGATGACAACACCCCCCCCCAGCTCTAAGGGCAAGGATTTTAAGTTATATCCTGGGAGAATACAAGGTTTTTATAGAAAGCGTTGTCGTGAAAACTTCAATAACGGCTCATTCGACTGGAAATTGAAATGGCTAGTGTCCTTTTTTAATAGTTGAAAATGATTGGAGGGCAACTAACCGTCTCTCACGCCCACTATTTCCCAAAACACATACGATCAAAATTTTGAGATAACCTTTTTTTCAATGTAGTTGAAAGTTCTTGAAATGATATCTTCTAGGATGACCTCCCCCCACAACCCTCGGGGCAAGGGTTGTAAGTTATGCCCTGGGGGTATATAAGGTTTCTAGAGAAAGCGATGTTGTAGGAACTTCAAAAAGGGCTCATTCGGTTGGAATTTGAAATGGCTAGTGCCCTTTTCAATAGTCGAAAGTGATTGAAAGGCAACTAACACCCCTTCCAAGACCATCATTTCCTCAAACACATCCAATCAAAATTTTGAGATAGCCATTTTTTTAACGCAGTTGAAAGTTCTAGAAATTATGTCTTTGAGCAAGACATTACCATCACAGTTTTCAGGGCAAGGGTTGTAAGTTATATGCATTGGGGGCATATAAGATTTTTATTGAAAGTGTTGCCGCAGAAACTTCAAAAAGGGCTCATTTGATTGGAAATTGAAAGGGATAGTGCCCCTTTTAATAGTTGAACGCGAATGGAGAGCAACTAACCCCCATCACACGCCCACTATTTCCCCAAACACATTAAATCAAAATTTTAAAACGGCCACTTTGTTCAACGCAGTTGAAAGTTCTGGAAATTATGTATTTGAGGATGACAAACCCCCAGAGAAAAGGTTGTAAGTTATGCCCTGGGTCGTAAAAACTTCAAAGGGGGCTCATTTAATTGTATTCGAAAGTGATTGGAGGGTAACTAACCCACCCTCTCGCGCCCACAATTTACGCCAACAATTGTAGTCGAAAGTGATTGGAGGGTAACTAACCCACCCTCTCACACCTTCTCACAACCACAATAGTATTAAATAATAAAAGAAACCCAAAACAAACAAAACTTAAAATAAATAATCACATCAAAATAAAGATGAAAACACTTATATAGATGAATAAGTATATCATAAAACGATTAGAAATTAAAGTGAATACTCAAGTAAATCTTAATACAAACACAAATGACCTCAAACAAAATTTTGGCTACTGCCCTCCCCCTGCCCATAAACCTTCTATATACTATTGTGTTATTTGTATTTGACTGAAAATTAAATGTATTCTCAAAAGTGTGGTTTAATTTTTCAAAACATCAACAAAAATAAAAAATCAAATCATTATATTAATCAAGATAACTGGCATTTCTAGATAATATAAACCAAAGAATCCTCTTAGGCAAAGTATAGTGTCTGTTGATAAAGTTCAACGTCCCCTGG
Source organism: Artemia sp. Kazakhstan ARC1039 (assembly GCA_029168905.1). Classification (NCBI taxonomy): domain Eukaryota; kingdom Metazoa; phylum Arthropoda; class Branchiopoda; order Anostraca; family Artemiidae; genus Artemia; species Artemia sp. Kazakhstan ARC1039. Next base: position 45,313 of record JAQQPU010005577.1, read on the forward strand.
AAGTTCAAACTTAATACCCTTAGCTGTCCCTGTTAAGTTTCATCTTAGTATCCTTAGCCATCCCATTTTAGCATCCTGAGTAAATCCCTGGAAACTTAGCAATTCAAGAGTCTATTTCATTGTAATTTGTATTTATCGATGTTTTAAATATTGAACAAATGTTTATAATAAAATTTGTTTTAGTACCCACAAATGATACAATATACTTTAGAACTATTGAAGTTAGAGGAGGGGAAAAAGGTAGCAACAAAACACGAGACTGTGGTAATTTCTGTGTGTTTAAGCTTGACCTGAGTATTCAGCTTAATTTCTACTTGTTATAGCATTTATTTATTATCTATATTAGTATATGTTGTCTTTATGTTTGATATGATCATTTATTTTAATTTCTGTTTGTTTTGGCTTTCATTATTCTTTAATAGAAATTTCTGGCCATTTTGAGTTTGAATTATTATAGGACTTAGTTTCTGTTTAAACATGGACTTGATTAAGTTTAAATATATGGATTTTTACTTTTCTTTAAAAACTACTTTTTCAGAAGCTTAAAAAAATAATTTATGTTTCCTTTGATGGCCAGGGTTTATTATTGGTTAATTAATTAAAAAAAAAAACAAAGTTTTTCCGAGAGAAGTAAAGAGCGAAGTTGAAACTTTAAACGAACAAAACTTATTATTTCACAGCCTATCTAAAATACACCAATAAAATTAAAGCAAATAAGTCAACTGGTAAAATTTACCTATGTTTGTAACATTACAGAAAACTAGCGCTTTACTGAAAACACAAAAGCCAAGTATAAAAAACAAGAATATTGATTTAGGAGTCGGAAGTAAATAAGCAGCCCCACAACAGCAAACTAATCTATAACGCTTTTCATAGTCCAACAGGAGCTGTGATATAAAAACTGTCAGTATACAATTCAAATTTTCTTAAAAACTTAGGCAGAAAAATAATAAGTTAAAAGTCATTTTACAGTATCTAAAATAATGGATTGATTTATCAGGTGACATCTTGGTCTCACCTAGTATCAAACAGTTCGTGGTAACGAACTGTAAGTAAGGAGCGACCCGGCTCAATGGTAACCGAAACTCTAAAAAACGGGATTTTGATACCAATAGATACATCAAAAGAATCAGATTTTAATTCTGATTTCAAATATATAAGTTTCATTAAGTTTAGTCTAACCCATCAAAAGTTACGTGCCTGAGAAAATTTGGCTGATTTTCGAAAAAAGGGGGAAAGACCCCCTAAAA